>JAVJIF010009108.1:0-164864 GCA_038442645.1 Agave tequilana | reverse complement strand
TAACAAGAACTCTTTATTGTTGCAACTTTCTGCGAATGAAAAGGGCAGAACCAAATCATAATTGATGATGAAGACTGGACCATGCATGGGAACTGATGTAGGTTTCAAATAGCAGACTGATATGGCAGGTTCAGAAGGTAAAACCGGGAGGGCAACACCAGCACCCTCGTTGGTGTAGAAGTGCTAATTCACACTATTCTAGAATAATGCCCCACAGAAAATCACAAGGTGCCCATTGCGCTTTATAACAAAATTCTCAGGTTATTGCTGGCAAAAATAAAATCATAAGGATAGGGGTGGCAAACGGGTCTCGACCTGATGGGTCAACCTGAACCTGGTCTGAATTTTGGCTATGGGTCAACCCTTAATCTGATCGGGTCAACCGGTTGACCCAATAATTAACCGGGCGGGTGGGGTTAGGGTGTGACCTCCTGACTCGAAAACCATTTTATATATTTTACATTACTTATTAGTCACCACTGAGACATTAAGGAAAATGCTGAGGACTTTGTACTTTGTTCTAGTGGATGGACGACAGTTTGAACACGAGAATTTGATTTTTTTGTAGAAAAAATGGAACAAAACATGGCTACTAATCAGGTTACTTGGGTACCTGATTAGTAGTCGGGTCGGATATGGGTTTTAAACACTTGATCCGATTAATAATCGGGTTGGGTTTTGGTTTATTATATATGGGTTGGTCAATTTTGACCCGACTCAACCGACCAGATTGCTACCCCAACATAATGGTCATCAAGTTGGAACTCTTGTGACAAGAGGCAAACCACAATTTTGCTTTTTCTTTGGGGGGAGGAGGGTGCATTAAACATTCACATGATTATCATCTAACTTCATCTTTTTTTTTTAAAATTGTTACAATAAAATAGTAAAAGCTAAAACTAAATTTCTCAAAAATGTTAGTTATAAAAAAATGTGACACACCTCTCGCCAATCAGCTAAATCTTCTGATATTTTCTTCCTTTAAATGTTATGGGCACTGGAGTCTTCATATATAAATATGTGTGTGTGTGTGTGTGTGTGTGGGGGGGGGGTATCTCTATTAGTTTTTGATATTATCAACATGTGTAACTAATGATTAGATAAGAAGCCTTCACATCAAGGGAGGTTTGGAACTTAAAGTATCACAAGTTGAAACTCTACTTATTCTATATAATGGTTAAAAGAATCATCATAATCATCATTCAATAGTCAAAAGACTCAAAACATTTAAATCTGACAACCGCAGCTATAACAAGCTAAACATCATTATTTTTAGATCCACAATGGAATATAGTCAATTAGAAAAAAAAATTAATAATAGTCTTGGATGGTTGTTGGATTTTTTATTATATTTGGTTGAATCCAATACATTAAACCATATCATATTAAGTTAAGAATTTTTTATGTTAATTTTGACCCATAATTTGGTTTCAACTGGTTTATTATCTATCGCAGACCTTAAATCCATTTTCTTTTCAAAAGATGTGATTTGATATCATTAAAACTACTTAAACATGTTCAATAATTAGTAAGAAGAAACTTCAAAATGATTCTCTCTAAAATTTAACTTCTATCGTTATTTGTGTAATTTAGATTAATAATTCAAATGCCATATGTATTTAGAAACTATTGCTGCTAGCATTTGGAGATTATATATTTATTTACTGAATTTATTTTTCAGCCTTGTAGAAGACATTATAGGCTTTTTGGTATAATTAATTCTTTAATGTTTAGTTTTAAATCCAAGGGGTAAATACTGAAAACTATGTTTTAATCTCATGAGTCATCAAATTTTGACTTGAATTTCTTTGTCCATCCAGATAATCCAGCCGGCCAATCTTTTCTTCATATATTTATGCAAAGGTGAGTACAACCAATAATTGTGCCTTTATATGATCTGTTTATAGTATGAAATGACTGACATGCTTAGCTTGCCACGCCTTTTTACAGATTCTTGACAACATCCAAGTTTCAATAAAGAATGTCCACATCCTATATATTGATTCTCATGATAAGGTACCATATATTCCCCCATTCAAATGTGTATTTTACATTTATTTACGAGTATCTGCTTTCAAAATGTGGGTCTAAAAGTTTCACTCACTTATAGTGTTCGATCATAGAGAATTTACTTTTTCCTACCACTGTCCTGTTATCTCTACCCATCAGGAGTAATTCTCTTTCTTTCTTCTCAATATAATTGTATTCAACTATGCTACCATCTTTTTTACTCTGTTATTTGAGCTTGCAAGTATAAATTTGTAAAAAAAAAAATAAAATTCTTATTTCTCGTTTGTCAGTGTCTTATTATCTCATAAGAAAGTTGATTGAATTTAAGAGAGGGGGCTATTCTTCTTGCGGGCCCTTCTGTGGAATAGCTGAGTTATTATGAACATTCCAAAATATCTATTTCCTGGCTTTACAATGAAAAATGGTTTTGTCTAGTTTTAATTGAAATGTGGATAACATTCCAAAATCACATGTGAGTCGGGTGTAACTAGCATAATTGGCTTTAATTAGAATATGTCTAGAGGAAGAAGTTGCAACCGTTCATGGGTGGCTGCATGCCTGTGTGTGAGCACACACCAGTGAGTGAATGCCTGAATATACGCACACACATTGGTCTGCATGTGCGGATGAGGGTGGCAGGTTTGTGATGTAATACAGGATCGCAATCACCTTCGAACACAAATAAAAAAAAGAAAACTAGAGTTTTACAAGAAATAAAATAAAAAGAAAGATTAGGGTTAGAGAAAGAACCGGATAACATTGGGCTTCGCACCCTTACGTGGGCTTCACACCCTTGCACCACGGGCTTCACACCCAATCTCAAGAACCCAAGAGCTCTGAAATTTAACTGGAAAAGTTTTTATTTAATCATTGTCTACTTATTCATGAGTTGAGCTTCTTATATAGGCTCTTACAAAGTGAACTTCCGCATCACAAGCGATGTGGGATTAAGTTTTATAATAAAAGAAAAAGCTAAACTCAAAAATAGACTAAGGCATAAAAAGATAAATAGTACTGGTGTGATGCCCCCATCATTTCCCTCGGGGTGGGAGAGAGTCGACCCTGTCGAGTAATGACACTTCTCATGAAGCATCTCAATCGGGCCATGGTGGTGGCCCGTGACAGTGGCATTAATGCATCACATCGAAACCAAGGTGGTGGAGGTGGAACTGGTCTCCGTGTCGGATTGATAAAAGATGACAGCTTGATCAAGATACCAATAGCAGACTGAGGCACGTCATCTATGATGAAAACTGAACAGATTGCACTTTGCATTATAAGTGCCCTAATCACTTGTGAGCCTGGCTCCTGTAGACATATCTGCAATGGGTTGTACACATCAGGCGATCTCAAAAAAAATGATACACTCATAGCTGCCAACGGTGGTACTAGTTTCAATGTAGGCTCCGCTGGAAGATCTACAAGGGTCTCAACAGGGAGACCTTCAACTTCCATAGGGTGGGGAAACCTCTTCTTGCTGTGACACCGACTCAGCAATAACTTCTGGTCTTGGCTCTGGTTTATCATAAACTTCTGGCTTTGGCTTTAGATTGTCATCAATTTCTGGCTCTGATTCTGGATTGTCAACAGCCTTTATCGCCTTGTTTTCTAGCATCTTAACCATTGCCAACGAGGATCTCCTTACATTCAGCAACCAAATCGCTGAATTGTGGCCCCTCGAGTTGTGGAGCATACCGAGCATGAAGAAGTTTTTGTAGGATAAGCCAATCTCGACAGTCGATATGATTGTCTTCCCACCACCAATAAGCTTCTCCAGCTAACTTCATTTGGGCGTAATGATACTTCTGCGCAGGTATCAAGGAGAAATACCTGAAGAAATTCTCAAGATGATTTTCCCACTTTTCATACCCATCTTGATCATAAAAACCCCGAAAATACGGTAGAGCTGCATGCATGTCCCTTTCAACCTCCTTTTCATCCCCATCAGTATAAATGTATTTGCCACAAAAGTAAAATCCCATGAATAAAACTCAATGCATAAAGATCAGAGTTTACCCAATAAATCGGTAGCTCGAATTGGACTCAAATTAGGCTGAAGATGTGCCAGAACACTGATTCTCTGCTGCTAGGACAGTACTGGTGCCAAATACGAGCTCGTGGAGGTCAGATCTGCTGCTCAAGTGCTATAAATATTTGTAATGACTCAGGGGCTCAGTCACGTACCCAACGCTTCGAAAAGAGCTCAAAACGGACTCCGAATGAGAGAAACGGACTCTGGACTGGTCGGGGTAGGAGATGGGCGGTTACTGTTCACTGTGAACAGTAACCGGATGAACAGTAATTACTGTTCACGGTAAACAGTAAATTTTTTTAAAAAAAAATTTCCTCTCTTTTTCTGTTTTTTCTTACTTTTTTTTTTCTGTTTTTTCTTTCTGTTTTTTTGCAAAGTAGATCTAGATCTAGATCTAGAATTTGGGGAAGGAAAAAAATTTGAAGGGGATTGGGACCAAAGCTCTGATACCAAATTGATATAATACAGGATCGCAATCACCTTCGAATATAATAAAAAAAAGAAAAATTAGAGTTTTACAAGAAATAAAATAAAAAGAAAGATTAGGGTTAGAGAAAGAACCAGATAACTTTGGGCTTCGCACCCCTTACGCGGGCTTCACACCCCTTGCACCACGGGCTTCACACCCAATCTCAAGAACCCAAGAGCTCTAAAATTTTAACTGGAAAAGTTTTTATTTAATCATTGTCTGCTTATTCATTGAGTTGAGCTTCTTTATATAAGCTCTTATAAAGTGAACTTCCGCATCACAACCGATGTGGGACTAAGTTTTATAATAAAAGAAAAGGCTAAACTTAAAAATAGACTAAGGCATAAAAAGATAATTAGTACTGGCGTGATGTCCCCATCAGTTTGTGTGCGAGCATGTTTCTTTTTGTTGTATAAAAAGTTAACATTATAAAACTGATTCCTTAGAATAAGGATTTTCTTTTGTTGAATGCACTTTGAAAGTTACTAGAAGATTATGCTTTCCAATCTGAACCTTATCACTGTGCTTAAGGGTTTAGCCCAATATCTTTCCACTTATTGTAGATATTAAGTAATTGGATCAATTTCAGCCTAACTTCCAACCTTGCACTTGGCATTGGTTTCAGCGAAATACTGAAACAAGGCAATAAACGAAAAAAAATCAGTTTTCTCAAAGAAGTTAAAAGAATCTATCCCTGAAAATATTATTAGCATGTGTCACGCTCCGCTTCCCAAATACGCGGAAACGGAGTCGCGACGAAGGTCGGCAACGTATGTACGCGAGAAAAATACCCACGCACATACGCTAAGCCTAAAGTAACCTGAACAAGTTACAAAATCCACTACGATAAATCAATATCACTGCAATATGACATATAAATATCTAACACAATGATAACAGATGAATAAAGGAAAGAGAATGACAACTGGATGCGATAAAGATAGAATCAGTAAATAACATGAATAAAAGATCAAGAATACTTATAATCAAGAAAAGAGAGACTCCAGCTCCTCGTAACGAGTACGATCACACGAACACCTGAACAACATAAGGTGTCTAAAAATCCCTGGATGTGCGAATTCAGGGTCGTCAGAAGTGACCTAATGAGTGTGTGTGAAAAGGAGAAGTGCTCGTGCATATAAACAATATGTATATATAACAATATGATAAACTGCAGACAGAAGATAACTAAATAACATGTTAAACAAATAACTGAAGTATAACTGAATAACTACAAGTATGTAGAGAAAATGTAACTATTACAACTGTAAAAACAACCAATGTCAAGATGTGTAACCTAGCATATGCCACTACTCTGGTATATAATATAGTCATGTGTACAATCATATGTCATAAGGCAGGGTATCAATTCAGGGCATAGCACCTGATTAAATGATTTATTATTATGACCGGAGAATATGAATGTATTGCATTCAAGTTATTCAATGATAATCATTAGTGTCCTTTGTTATTCTTGTCCCTTTCCCACCGGCGTTCCACAACACCGACAGTTCAACACTGGAGCCCGCACTTCCGGTAGAACTCATCCGAATTCCGATATGCAGGTACCATTATTCGAATTAGGGAGAGATCAAATAACATATGCTCATGGCGTTATTATCATACATGTATGCGTGGATGTTAATATGCACTGAGAATGCTTATCACGCTAACACCAGGCGGCACAGGCAGGAGGGAGGAAGTAGCCCTACAGATTCAAGAGGTGGCCCCCACAGATTCAAGAGGTGCCCCCCACCACGTGTGTGGTGTGGCACTTTGCTCTGAGGGTTGATACAGGAGGTAGCCCCACTGATTTAAGAGGTGGCCCTCACAGATTCAAGAGGTGGCCCCACCACGTGTGTGGTGTGGCACTTTGCTCTGTGTGGCACTTTGCTCCGTGTGGGGAATAGATTCTAGAGGTGGCCCCCACAGATTCAAGAGGTGGCCCCCACCATGTGTATGGTGTGACACTTTGCTCCGTGTGGCACTTAGTTCCATTCAGGATCCGCCGGACGCTAGCACGATTGTGGGATACATCCTCGTCATCCCGACACCAGGCATGCTTTACCGGACGCCGGTCTGACTGTGCTATTAACAAGAGTAACAATGCAGGAGAATATGAGTACATGAGATACAGAAGTTCAGGGGTACATGAGTTCAGGAGTACAGGAGTTTCAGATGTCTGGTAGCAGTATAATAATCATGTATAATAATCATGTCAAGGTCCCCGTAAAAGTGATAATCATGAATATGCAATGTAATACAGGTGTCAGATGTAATACTATCCAGTCAGGTGTCACAGTATAAGGTATACCTCCACTAGTCCTGAATCAACATTGGTATAGGAAATGACGCTAATAAATATTCAGATCAGTAAAATAAATATGGTGAATGTTTACTAACGTCTCATGAAGCGATACAGGTAATCACATTCGTAAAATACATCAGATAGTCACATGAAATGATACAAGTAAAACACAAATACATGTAAACAACGGTAAATAAGGAATTTAGACAAAAGCAAACACTCACATAAAATGACGCAGTTTGGGAACTGAATCGCCGTCTTGTCTTTACTACATGAACTGGTATTGATCTACGGATCATCCCATAGATCGGTCTTCAATCCGCCATTGTATCGGGTTCAGAATGGGTACAAATCTGAATCTCCCGTTACCGAGTTTGGATCGTCCGAACGAGTCCGAAACGCTGTACTACGCAACCAAACACACACGATATACAAACACATACGTACACACTATATACATACCCCCACATCCATACACATACATGCACCTCTATACATACATATATACATATATACAAACTAATAATCATGCATACCTACACGTATATACGCTTATATACATACATACATGATACATCTATACATATATATACATAGTACATACACTTAATGAATTAAAATACATAGACATGCACATCCATGCATAATTACATGCAAACCTTAACTCATGCACCCACAACACAAATAAACACTTCCCAATTATTACAAGTCTACCCTTACACATATAAATATAGAACTAACCTCGGGGCGATTTGCGGCGCACCGACGGAGGCTCTGGCGGAGGCATCGGGAGTCGCGGAGGATGTCGTTGGATAGAGAATCTCCCCGTGAAGGGCGTGGGTGCTTTATCAACGGCGTCCTACGGAGTGGCGAAAAATGGCATCCCACACAAAGAAATACACATGAATTAATACACACCTATATGCATTAAACACACAAATATAAAATGAAGAGAGAGAACCAAGGACACTTACGGCATAGGCATAGGCATGGGCATGGCCGTCGGTGTTGTGTACGTGGCTGGGTTGCTGTGGTGGAGGGACTTCGGTCAAGATTGGGAGAATGTGTGCCAAGGCCAACGAAGGGGAGGAAAGAAGGGGTCTCGACCATGATTGGGTCTCGGCCATGGGAGAAGTGCAGGGGTGCGGCAATGGGGAAAGCCATGGCGCACACGGGGAGATGCTGCGGGTGTTGGGCGCTGCTGTGCGCTCTGATCATAGTTGTGCGGAGATGGAGGAGGGGTGCAAAGGCAGCGGGTGACGGGGGTTGCGCGTGATGGTGAAGGAGGCCATGGTGCTCGGTTAGTTGGGCGTCGCAGGGCTACTGCTGGAGAGCGCTGGGCTGCACAGGGGGGCAGTTTGCTGGCCTGGCGCTGTGCTGGCTGTGGAGCACAACAAGGGGAGGTGGAGGACTGGCTGTGGTGTGCGACGGCTGGGCAAGGGGCTGCAGGCCGTGGAGGTTGAGGAGGGGCGCTGCCCTGCTGTTGGACGGCAGCAACTAGAGGGGAGGAGTGGGCTGCCAACAAGGAGGGGAGGATGGAGCTCCGGTTGGGTGTTGCACGGACGGACTTCGACGGAGGGCGACAGACTCCGGCAGAGAGTTGGAGGGTGCAGGGGATGTTGCCGCCAAGGGAGAAGAAATATGGATTAGGGTTAATTAGGGTTAGGTTAGGATTTGATGATAGATTATAAATAAGGTGTATTGGGTTTCTGGGTCTAATGGGTATTGGGTAGTGGAAAAAAGCCTATTGGATATGGGTATGGGTCATGAGCTATAGGGTAATGAGTTATAGGGTTAAGGAAAATGAAAAGGATAAATGAAAGAATAATAATAATAATAAGAACCATATTAATAATAACATATGTATATATATCCATAACACTAATTATAATACTAAATAATAATTACTACAAAGCAATAAAAATATAATTAACATTAACAAAAATCAATAATAATAATATTCACATTAACTAATATTAATAATGGTAAATAATAACGACAACGAAATTAACAATAATATAATAAACACTAATAATAATAATTAACAATAAACATAGTAATAACTAAAATAATATTAATAATATTAATAACAATATCTCTACTAATATTAATAAGAAATAATAATAATCATAATGAAATAATAATAGCAATTAATAATAAGAATAATAATAGAAATAATAGTGATAAGTAATTAAAAAAATATTGATAAGAAATATTGGTAATTATATATAAAGCCAAATCGTCATTTACTATCTCAAAATAATTTGCATATTAATAATAATAATAATCACAAGAAGAAAGAAGGAAAAATAAATTAAGTTGATTAAAAAATAATCAGTAAATCAATAAAAATACAGTATTACTAATTATGGATATTACAACATGGTTCAAAAAATTGGCCAATTCTGATATGAATCGACCAAATTGTATCAGAATCGGCCAACAGCGAGACAAAATCAGTGGTATATCGGTCAGAATCAATCAGAATTGCTGATTCCATTCCGATTACGGCTGATTCGACACAACTATTGCCAAACTGCAAATTAAGCAGTATTTTCCTTACCTCATTCTGCAGCGTACAGATTTGATTAATTGACAACAACTCCGCACTATTGCTGGGACTCCATTACTCTAATCAATTTATTTAGGAAATGTTAGAATATGGTTAAAAAATGATTGTTATGAATATATTTAAGTAAAATATTCTTCATGTGTTAGGTTAATTGTTTAAATTTCTTTGTTAGAAAAACTTTTAAATTTTTCATTACCCAATGCCATGAATATAATTAACTAATTAATATTAGGAAATATTAGATAATGTTAGAAAATGGTTGTAAGAAATATAATTAAGCAGAATATAATTAGTTTGTTAGATTAATTCTATTATAATCTTTGTAAATATCCTATTATTTTATGTCTTTGCATCAACTGCTTTATAATGTAATATTTTGTCCAAATGTGATTCAAATTTCACCAATTATTCTAGAAAAATCTGTCAAAATGCTACTAATTATCTTAATTTTTAAAAAAGTTATTAATTTTTTTAAAACTTTTGTTCAGTGAGACCGGTATCACTGAGGCATAATGGCTGATATGACCGATTCCGACACCTAAAACTATCGACCAATTCTGATTCAGAGATTTCAAACTATGATTTCTAGAATCCTTTTAAAGCAAAACATATAGAAACCCTAAGATTAAAAGTTTGGAAAGAGGCTAGACTTTTGAAAACTTAGAGAGAAGAGGGACGGTTGGTTAGAACGTAGGAAATTGCCGCAAATTTTGAGAGCTGTAACATTGAGAGGTGGCTGAAAAGAAGCTGTGGTGAAGTGTGGATGAGGGAGGGTGGGTCAGAAAATTGCAAAACCGTTGACGCTTAACTTTATGAAAATGTTTGAACTGAATCAAATCTCAAACCTTTGGTTAAGATTAATTATTCATCAGGCATGCATGCTGCATACTTGAATATATTTATTATTATTGTAAATTTCTATCATAAATATAAAATATATAATTAGAGAATATTGTATATTTCTTTTGTTTGGTTATCCTTTGCGTTTTTTCTAGTTTCTATTCCTATCCTTGTAAAAATCAATGTGATACCTGATGGGGATCAACCTAGTCTTTATTTAGTCGGTTTCTTTTAAGTTGTTTTATTTAATGTAGTATATTTTTTAGTCCCACATCGGTTATGACGAGGAAATCTTCTTTGTAGGGGGTCTATATAAGGTCAAATCTTGTAGTGTTTTATTCAGACTATGATGAATTAATTTAGACCCCCCTTTTATGGAAGCATGGTAATTTGCTTTAAAAATTTATTCTCTGAATGGTGATGTGCGGAGTGAGAGAGAGATCTCCGGGTGCTGAAGCCCGAATTTATCTTATCCCCTCAAAACTCTAATTTCTTCCCCTTTTCTTCTTTCCTTTTCCCATATTATATCAGCTTGATATCAGAGCTAAATTCCTGCTCTTTCTTCCTCGACAAAAACCCTAACTTCCACAACAAATCTCCAAATACCTTAAATCTTCATCTCCTTTCTTCTCTAGTTTCAAAAAAAAAGAAAGAATATAAAGAAAAAGAAAATTTTAAAAAAAAACTGTAAATTCAAAACGTGCATTGTTCATCTTCCTTAGCGGTCAAACCCAAGAACCTCGCTGCCACACCCCTTTTGATGACCTTACCGTACTCGTCTGACGTCCTGAGCTCACCGACAGCACTGCACCCCGTCCTCTCCTCGCAGTTCCCACCGCAATCTCCATCGAGATCTCCCCCACCGCAGCACCACCATCCTCCCACCTCAACGCCGATAACATCAGCAGCGCTACCCTCCTTTGTTGACCTTCTCATCGAGATCTCCATGCCGTCGTCATCTTCCCTCCTTTCTTCATCGCCAGAGCACCACCCCTTACCGTCAGATCTCCAACCCATCGCCTTCCTCCGCCTCTGCACGAAGTTCGATGATGCCCGACACTGATCCATCTTCTCAAATCCCATCGATGTCGTTGAAGCCCTCGCTGGAGAATCATCGCCGTCTTCAACCGTCTCCTCCAATCCTCACAGTCGCACTCCGCCATACTGCACGGATCTCATCGCCAACCTCTCCTTGCTCGTCAGTCTCCTCGTCTTCCTCATCACACCCCACTGCCATCATCAGACACCTCCGACAAGACCTTCCGATCTCCTCAATGAAGCAGTCCAGATCGCTGCCGACATCGTCTTCGCCAACCCTCATAACTACTGTGTCCGCAGCAAGACCGCCTCCTCGCCGCCTTTGAAGCCTCGTCGACCGCCTCTGACTCCCTCGTCGCAGCCCCACCGTCGCTGTCGCAGCCCCACCATCGCCACCGCATACCCTAGGCGTGATCAGAGGTGAAGAGAAGAGAGAAGCGAGTTCGGGTTTCAAAATTGGGTTTAAGTTAAAACCAGTTAACAAACGAGTTTAGTTGAGCCGGATTTCGAAACGGGTTCAAATCAATTCAGACCCGACCTAACCTCGATTCAACTCGGGAAAACAAGCTGCGGCGTGAGTCGTTACTGACGTCAGCGGCTCACACACTGACGTTATCGGCTTGACCTGAGCCTACCATGGAGCTATTACCGTTTTCGCCAGTTATGAGGTTCTCTTATCCTTGAGGCCACCTGACATGTACTACACGTTGCAGACTTTCTAAATGAGGCAGGTTCACAGGAGTTTAGCGTCTTGGAAGGCGATTCAGTTTTTAGCGAAGCTGATTTGAGTTATTTTGCTATATTTATCCTACTCGTGCTACCTCTGACTGCGGCTGAACTGTCACGGAAGCCAGTTCCACCTCTACCATCGTGGCTCAGGCATGCATGATGCATCAGTGTTGACTCCCGACTACCACCTTGGCCTGATTGATGCGAGATGTGGTACTATAGTTTTACCCGACGTGTCCAGTGTTCTAAAAAAAGGTTTAAGTGACCAATTAATCGTCCGGTTAAATGTTTTCGGCCTGAAACTGAACAGAACTTGAAGAAAGCGGTCGGATTACTCGGCCAGGTGATTAATTCGCTTAAGGGATGATAAGCGTCTAATCGGTGATTAATTAGCGTTTGTTTAAACGTTATTCAACCATTTTCTAATTGGATTCGAATTTCGAACCAAACTCAAACTCGATCCAATAATTAAGGGTATAAATTGTCGCGTGTTGGAGAATTAGGGCTCGCGAGCCCTAAATTTATCCGCATCCTCGATCCTCCTGCGGCGACGACGAAGCTCCTGAATCTCACGAAGAAGATCTCGATGCTCACGACGACGAGACGACGAAGCTCACGAAGTCCTACTTTTATCTGAATCTCCCGAAGCTCATGGCGGCGATGATCCTCCTGGGGAATTAGAGCTCCCGAAGCTCGACAAAGCGCTGATCCTCCTGTGGCGAACTCCCACTTCGATGACGACCTCCCCTTGCGGTTGATCCTCCAAGTCCGACCTCCCTTTTTGTCGACAAAGACCTCCCCCTATGATTAGTTCTCTGGTTAGCAGCAAAGCGTCGACGACAACCTCCTCCTGCGTCGACGGTGACCCCCTGGTCAGCTCTCTCTCCCCCCTCACGTGAACGTATTTTGCTCAAGTTCTTGCCAATGGTTTTTGTTTCCTTTAATAGGCTGAGGAGTGCCTCAAACGTGAGAAGGATAGAGTTGCACATTACTTGCAGTTGCATCTAGTAGTGAACTAAAGTTGTTGAAAGTATGTTGCTTTTTGAAAGAGATACATATATTTGTTCATTAAAAAGCTTTTTAAACTATAATTGTTGGAGGTGGAGATACATTGATGTACTTTGAACTGACTGTATTATTACTTTTAAATTCCTCTTAGTACTAGCAATTTAATTTTTCAAGTTATATTTGTTACATCTTTTATGCTTTTTTTGAGAGTTTATAGAATTCATATTTCTATGTTTTAAGTATTATAATATTATTATATATTAAAATAATAATAAAACGTGTAATCCGTTTAATCACTGTTTAAACCGTTAAAGCATTATGCGCTCCCGGACAGCGCGCGTACTAAAACCGCTTTTTAGAACGTTGATCGTGCCTGCTATCTTTTACCACTACGTTCACCAGAGATGAATGCTTTTAATCCTGAGAGAATGATGGGGATCGGTCTAGTCTTTGTTTAGTAGGTTTCTTTTAAGTTGTTTTATTTATGTAGTGTGTTTTTTTAGTCCCACATCAGTTATGATGGGAAAATCTTCTTTGTAGGGGTCCGTATAAGGCCAAGTCTTGTAGTATTTTATTTGGACTATGATGAATTAATTTAACCCCTTTTTTGTTGAAGTAAGGTGATTTGCTTTACAAATTTAATCTTTACATAGTGATGTGCGGAGTGCAAGAGAGATATCTCGGGTGCTGAAGTCCGAATTTATCTTTATCCCCTCAAAACCTTAATTTCTTCCCTCTTTCTTCTTCCCCCCATCTCGTATTACATCAATACCCCTGGCATTATGCCATAGTTCAGGAACTGGACAGATACAATGTAATTTGCAATACTTAAGATTATATCTTTATCTCATTTGCATTGCTTTGTCTTGAAAGCTTTCCTTGTATATTGCAAAGTTGACTAACCTTTGAAATATCCGTAATTTATTTGTACAATATATGTGTATGTTGACCATTATTTCTTGAGTTTGAATAGTTACCAAGATGTTCATGTTGACTTTAAAGTGAAGATTGATTATTTTGATAAATTAGCGTACTTGCTATTTTTCTTATGTTCTTCTGTTTGTCACTGGATATATTTGTTTCTTTGTGTTCTCTTTTCCGTTTTCTTCTGAGTTGTCCACCCGCATGTACTAAATTACATGCAGAGAAAGAGGTGAAGAAAAGAGAAGGCACCTGTGATCTTGACGTATACTTAGTTATTGTTGTATGGATGTATATGTATGAAGAATGTGTCAATATGTATATATGTGAAATCACCTAGAGGGGAGGGGTAAATAGGTGATGTGCTGATCAAAAGTGGAATTAAAAATTTTAACTACTAAAAACTAACACACAAATAGTGACTAAGAAGTGAAGCCGAGTTTCTGGTGAAGGGCTCTAGACCTTCTCCTTAAGATTCATCTTGAATAAGAGTTGAGGTACTTAGTTGCCTTCTTGATTCAAACAAGTGTAAGCATACAAAACTATATCAAGCATGTAATGATAAACAATAATAAACAAGCAAGAAAGATATAAACACAAGTGAGTAGAGTAGAGTTGAGAGAAAGTAGAGCAAAGTTTGAGCAACTTATGTTACGTCTCCGCCTTCACCGCAATGAAAGATTTTCACTATGCACTATCCCGCAAGATCACCCATCATATAAGTTCCTTCAAGAATTTTTGGACCCAAAAGTCCCTCACTCGTTCCCGCAAGAACTACTACGCTGCAAGCCCGCAAGCTCTCACGAGGTCGCAACCTCCAACCACTTGAAATACAAAGACTGAAGCTCTTGGTGATCAACTTCTTGACCATAAACAAAGTACTCTCACAAACAGGTACTATAGAGTAGATATAAGAGATTTGCTCAAGCTTGTGTTAGAAAACAATGGAGGATTGGAAGTAGAAAGTTTCAGACAAACTTTCAGAAAAACTTTATTAAAGATGTGGAAATGAGTATCGAAAACAAACTTAACTTTTAAAACTTGTTTTCTTGTTTTTTCAAATCTTTTTCAAAACTTGAAAACTCTCAACAAATGGCTCCTATTTATAGGAAGTGGGCAAATATCATTAGATAGTTAAACATGTCATTAAACAGCAGATAAAACACGAATAAAGTGAAATATAGCCGTTTGGGAATGAGACAAAATCATTTGAATTCAAAAATGCCGTTATAATTTGAAATTAAGGCTAAACGACATAATACAACTATCGATAGTTCAAGAGATTGTCGACAACTCTGTGTGCAACGATTATATTTTTAGCCGTTGGGAGCTTGCCTGCGACAACCTAATAACACTGTCGACAACTAACTGATACGCCATTATATCAGCTTTCGACAGCTGACGAGAACTGTCAATAGCTAATTCCAAACTCTGGGAACCCTACTTTCTGTAAAACCCTATCGGCAACTCTGTCTTCAAGTCTGTCGACAGCTCTGTCACCAGGGTTATCGACAATTCTATTAAGCTGTCTATAAGTTTTTGAAACATTTTTAATACAAGTTTTTGTATAAACATAGAAACTTGATTTTCTAAAGACAAAACTAGTTGAACAAAAAATCAAATTATTTCGTTTAAACCACAAACTCAAAACTGAAACTTTTGTTCTTGAAAACCAATGTCAAACTTTAGTGTGTGTATAAGCTTGAGGCTTGAGCAATCAAGTCTAGTCTAAACTTACAAACTCTTTTACAAACTATAAGTTTTCTTCTTCTAATCTTCTTCTTTTAATTGTCTTGATCCGAACTCGATTCCTTTGGGCTTGACTCCTTGAGAGCTAGATGTGTTTTTTAAGTTTGAGCTCTTGAATCAACACTAGTTAGCTTCAAAACTTGACTTTGAGTCTCTTGTTGAAGCATAACACTAAAACATTATCTTGATGAAATCTGCAACTAAAACAACACAAGATCATTAGTACAATAACTACATGAGTTTAATCATCAAAATTAGGGTGATGGACCCTTGGGCCAACAATATGTTTGTGATTATGTTCTGCTCAGTAGCGCACAAATACAGATGTCTTATTTCTATGTTTTTGATCTGATTAACTGGTCAATCCAATTTAATTTGAAGTTGGCATTAGCAAAAACCTTACATTTTACCTGACTAATTCTATATCTCTTGTTGTTTCCCAGGGAAATTTCACGTTTGGCTTAAGGTTCTCCACTCTCACAATAATGACTGACAGTCAGAAGCAGGGTGCTGGCATGTGAGTTTTACTCTGACAACACATGATGCAATATTTTGCTAGACCTTGATATTTTTTTTATCCCTACAAAATGAGAGTGATAGCCAACTAACTCCTAAGATTATTATTTAAGCAGTCTCCATATCTGCTACATACACACACTCAAATATTTGTGGATGTTACTGGGGAGGTTTGATGTTTTATTACTGAGCAGCATCTTCTGAGTTTTTCTTCTGTGAGCAATGTCTGTTGAGTGTTTCTTATTGGTTTTGGCTGAAGATTATCTGAAAGCCAGAAAATCTGTCTTATCCATGCGGTATGCTTTTCAGTGGAAAACGACTGAATTTAGTTGTTTTTGGGAGAGCGCAGGAATCAAAATGTTTTACCGGATCAGTTGCTCTACAGAGCCGCACTTTGTCACTGTTATTTAAAACCTTTGAATGAAGACGGTGAGGCTACTGTATAATTCCTCTCCCTCTCAGACTTCTGCGCTGCATCCAGTTGTCAACTGCGGAGGGGATGGGGAGTATGGGGATAAAACCAGGGTTGTGTTTATAGTAACTAGTGGAGGAATGCTGGATGGAGTTTTCTGGTTTTGGTTTTGTTTTTTTGTTTTTGGCAGGGGGTGGTGTTTTTTTTTTTTTGGTTGGGGGGTTGAGGGTGTGGATGTTGGGTGTATCAATGACCAGCGACAGCAATATCTGTTAATTGTTTACATCTGCTGTCCATTGATGATACATAGGTAGCCAGTATACTGTTCTCTCAGAATCTGTGAGAAATGTGGGAGGGATGCTGCTTCTGTATAATTGTTCTCCATACCACAGCTTAATAAGAGTAGGGCTTGGAGAATAGACTAGTTTTTACATAAAGGCATAGCTCTATTTAAAGCTATCATTACGTTGCAATTTAGTTAATGATTATTTGAATTACTGGTTTAATTCTTTTGGGTTGTCAGGTCCCTCAGAATGACTGCAAGAATATTTCACAAAAGTTTGAATTTGGGCTGGTTTTTTTTTTTTTTTGTTTTGTTTTGGGGGTGGGGGCACAATGAAAAATTCATCAACATATTAATGTATTCAGGGAAAGTCGGCAATAGAAACTATAGATATTGCTCATTCCACCCAAAAGTTGCTAATAACACAATATTGTGGGGAGAAGAAAATAGCGTCACTAATTAATTATCATGAACATTACATGGATAAATTACTTGGGTTAAGGCAGTAGCTTAAGCTATGGTAGTTGCTAAGTTATGAAAAGAGCTCGCTTGTGGTAGAGGTGAATGGAGAAAGAGGATTCATGTATCTGAACTGGAAACTTGGGATGACAGCTTTGTTGTTCTTGTTTTAGTATTACATGGATAAATTTAAATTCTCACCAATTTATGAAAAAGGCACTCAAATAATTCTAAATAATCCTGAAGGCTGAAGTTCTTTTTGCCCCAAAGATTTGAGATATAGGTCTTATAATTGTTATTTGTTGGCAATTTTCGATTTTATGAGTTAATTGACCGATATGAGAAATTTTAGAGAGTAATCTGACAAAAAGAAAGGGCTTTGATTCGGGTGAAAATTCTAATAATAATACAGAAAAAGAAAAATGATGGATTTGACTGGGTAGTTTGAAGATTAATGCTCTTATTTGATAACCACACATGCGTTTGCATGTAATCCTGTAAGGCCTGCAAAGGCAAACATCTGTTACATGATGCATTGAGACTGATGGGGAGAAATGGAAGAACAAGTTATCTTAAGTAGGTTCTTTTATTGTATTTTATCTTCTTTAACAATTCCCAAAAGTATAAATTTTAAACTCTTGCTGAAACCGTTAAGCTGCTGAAACTGATTATTCCTTGGTGCAACTAATGAATTGGATAAGTATGACATGGCTCAGCAGTTCATTGCAATCAAAGAAGAACTGAAGCTTTTGGTTATAATCGCTCCTAATGGTGATTTAGTCTCTGAACTCAAGAATTTGGTAGCATAAGTTTTGGTTACATAAACTTCTAAATTCTAATGATATAAGCATAAATGGAGTTTCATTCTCTTGCTTCCTTGCCCAACATGGAGTTTATTTACTGATTTCGAGTTCAAGGTTGTGCGTGTTCAGAACTTGGTTGACTTGTTTCTTCATTAGATTCACAAGAAAGCATGTTTGGAGCTTGATCTTTACAATCTCTTTGTCCTGTATTTGTTGATACATCACTATGACAATTTCTGGATCATTTCAAATTCATAATTTTCATTCTATATCAATTCCTGGAATGTCTATTTAAAATGGGGTCTTCAGTTCCTCTTAATTCTCATGTGCGCATATTTCATGTTTACGCATCCATTTATATTTTGAGTTGCTTGGGAAGTCAAAATTTATTGTTCAATGTTTCTTGTTCACTCATATTCTGGATCATTTCTGACTACTGCATTTCTGATTTCTCTGCATAGTGTATTAGGAAACCTATGCCTTTCCCTGCCATAACTTGGTTATGAAATTAGCTTCTTTAGTTAGTTTGGAAGAAGACAAGCTGCATCTATCACAATTTGCATTTCTCAAGGAGGCTAAACAGAGTACTTTACATGGAGATGATTGCTGACGATCTGTCGTCATTGGTCACAAGGGTGGTCGAAATCTCCATGATGGCTGAAGCCAAGGAAACCCTGGAGGGTTGAGGTGAGGTCTGCTTTTAATGATGTGATCTTGAAGTATACTAGGCACAAGATGCGTGTGAAGAGAGCACTCTAGGCACAGTAACTTTGTGAAGTAGACAACTGTATTTCTGTCAAGTGATCATGGCTTAGAAGGCATCATGGAAGAGATGTACTTTTTTACTAATATTTTATAGTTTCCTATTCCTATTAGGGTGTGTACTATTTCTATGCTATATAATAAAGGCATCACCCTAATTGGTGGTGTACTTTCTTCTGCTACCTCTACTTGGTATGAGATTTCTAATTCGCTTCTTGTCAAAAAATTCTTTCTTATCTTCTTTTTCTTTCTAGTTTAACTCTTTTTCGTTTCAATTTTCTTTTATTTTCTAATCAAATTTTTTTTTCTTATTCAACTCTCTCCTTCCTTTTCTTTGTCTTCTTCTTCTTCTTCTTCTTTATCTGCCACTGCATAGAACCCATCTTCCTACCTCTACAGTGCCTTTTTTGAATCAGGCAGTGAAACTGAGCAAAGTCATTATGTGAGGATTTTTTTTTGTGTGTTATCAACAAAAGATAAGGAGTTATCACAAGAGATTCAATATCTGAAAGAAGCAAGGGCAGACAGTGGTAGGGAATATTCATTAAAGAGCCAGTGGTGTAGTGCCCAAATTATATGCATGAAAACTGGAGATTGCTGTCAGCAACATACTGAGAAGATTAACTCACTTAGGCTTGTAAGAAGACTAGTGATACTCATGCCAATCGTCCCACGTTGTGCTGCTCAATTGGTGGATGGCAGGGGAGCCCATGGGGGTGTGACTGCTTTCTCTTTTTCTATTTCTCTTCAACCAATAAGAGGCCAGTGGTCTGCGGACACTGTTTTGATTAGCATTAGTCTTGTTAAAAATGGAAATATAGGACTCTTTATCTCTTTTAAAGACCATATAAATTGGGAAAGTGCAGTCTTTTTTTTTTCTACTTCTCTAAATGATATTCTTGGTGAATGAAGACTAGCATTTGTTTAAGTTTTGATTTAATATTTTTGGAGTTCATCTGTTTATCTAGCTGTCTTTAATTCAGATTTATTCATATTTTCAGGTAGTTGCCTTAATGAATAATTCATTGGTCTTGTGGGATTCTGAAGTTACATTTTCATTTTCCGTATCATGTTGTTCGAATTAGTAATTGCTCCTTGTCGCTTAATTCAGGTCCACTATTGGGAAATCGAGAAGTGGCCAGGTTAACAAAAGTGTTGACATATCAAATATGGGGCTTTACTACAACTTGGAAGGGAATCCAAATCCACTGGGTATTAATGGGAGCACTGGCTCTCAGTTATGCTGTGATGTAAATGGAGAGCCCCAAAGATATGACTATCTAATAAATCCATTTGATGTATCTATTTCTCTGCTGGTATGGGAATCTAATCAGCTTTTTACTGTTTGTTGCTTAATATTTTAATACTCAAACTAATACCTCATTTAATTTACATGGTCGCGATGATTAATTATCTGCCAACAAGAAATTCTTACATATTATCCTTCCTCAGGCTATTTTATTTATTTGTTTATTGTTAAATGTTTGGTAGAATCCAAACTCACTGTTTTTTGGAATTATTGTACTGAATGAAATGTGTTTATCCATAGGTAAATAAAACTGGAAAGCTTGATGGTGGACCTCAGTATGCTGTTATCGCTGAACTTACTACCTTGGTTTGTTCCTTAGCAATGCAGAGGCAAATTTATATTTTAGCTGTTTTTTCAGTTATCTATGCTTTCACTTTTCATCAACATTGTATTTATGGGCATATCTTAATGTGCATTGCTTTTATTAGGTTGTGTCTTTGAACGAGATTCAGCTGGAACGAATTCTGGGTCTGTGGGACTACTTCTCCATATGTGCACTCAGAGAAAAGTAAGCTTTTTCCTGTAATTTTATGTGTGAACATTTTTATATTATGCAACAGATCATGTATCACTAATAAGTAGACATGTAGAAACTTGCACTGCCTACCACCAGTTTTAGTCAAGGAACATCACTAGGTACTTTCATCTGGTTTCTTCGAACTCCTTGTCAATTTAATGCCATCACCATACATTTACTGTGGTTTCCCCTCTTCCGAATCTGTTGCATTCTTAACCTAAGCCTGCTAAATCTCTTTTTTTTTTTTTCCCTTTTTGCATGATGAGAAATATATATTTCTGTTTTATGTGCGCATGTGCTTGCTTTTGGGATCTATTGCATTTTTATCCTAATCGTAACTTTATTTTCTTTTCACGACTCTCTCTCTCTCTCTCACTGTCTGTGCGCGTGCATGAGTGCTGTGTTGCACACATATCCAACCGCCTGCTTTCAAAGTTGGATGGCGTCTATTAGCACTGTCTACAACATTCTTAGATTCAATCCTTCTGATATCTATAATGTAAGATATTGAGTTCTAGTTTTGATCAACATCAATAACATTAACTTGTGACAATTTTCTCATACCAATTAAGTTACAATGCTGTAGTTGCTTGATGTTTTCAAAGTTTAATTTATTCCCATTGCTTCACTGAAGTTTGTACTTTGGACGGTCTTGTTCCAGAATGTCTCTTTCTTTCAAACGAGTGATCTTTTCCAGCTGTATTGCTTAAAGGTTATATCAGGTTCTTGTAAAGGTGTTGTTTTTCTTTTGTTTTTTGAGACTAGATAACAAACAAGGTTCTAAATAACACATGTTGAGTTGTATGACAACCAAGGGAATCACACGTTGGATAGCATCTGACCGGTGACATGTTGGGATAAGTAAACAATGGGCACTATGGTGGATGAATGATATATGTATTTCATTTATATGAAAACTGCAAAAAATATAACTTAAGTAATATCTTCATTGCTAATTTGTTATCTACCTAATAAAATTATAAACTTAAATGTAAACGTGTTAAAATAAGGCATATTCATGCCATGCAACCAAACACACAATACCATAAGGATCCACAAATAGTGCATTATAAATAACAAATGTAAGAATAAATAAATAAAAACGAATAATCAAGACACTCTTAGGCAAAATGCTAGGTGATATGTTGGATCCAGTGTTTGAAAAGGCATTTTTGAGGCTTGCCTTGAGGCATTTTCGAGGCTAATCGTCTCGAGGCGCAGAAGAAAACCATTTGTTCCAAAAGGAATACACCTCATTACTTGTGTATCTAAAGTCGCACTTTGCGGCCCATGAAGTTGTTCTTTGCTTGTGATACACTTTAAGAGAAGAAGTATAAAGAAAGAAAAAAAATTCTAATTTAAATTAAAAATAAAAAAGAACAAGCCCACACCGATTCTTCTCTCCTCATTACTTGAAGCAATATCTAAAGCGTGCGCTTTGCAACCTATGAAGCGCTTCTTTGCTGGAGACACACTTTGAGGGAAAAAGTTTATAGAAAGATTAAAAAGAATTCTAATCTAAATTAAAAATAAAAAAGAACAAACCCCACACCTATTAGTCTCCTTTTCTCCTCCCATTAGAGGCACTACCATCATTCAATACTTTCACACCTACAACAGTTGGTGTTGCAAGCAACTATTTGTCTTTCATTGTCGCAAGCGATCTAGATTGTGTATTTTTGGTGAATATTTCAACCTCTATTTTTTTTGTATTCAACTTATATTGTAGTGATTTTGAATTTGCGGTTGATTTCTAATATTTTATGTCATTTTTATTTGTAGTTGAATTTTCTTTTTGAGAACTAAGTATTGCATTTGTTTTTAAGAAGTGTTTTTTTAATCTCTTTTGTAATTTGTATTACCCTGTTTGTGTTTAAAGTGAACTCTTTGGCTCTTCTCCATCCAACTTATTTCATAGTTGTTTCTATTTGTGTGAAAGCGGGTTAGCCCGCTGGTGACACCCCCTCCTAGGGATAGGTTCCCACTGTTGCCGAATAGGGAGTTGGGTTTGGGTAATTAATGTGGGATGTGTGAGTCTTTACCTTTAACAAAAGTTGTTTCTATTTGTATACTAAACCTAATTAATTCTTAATTAATGTCTTGATTGATTTTATCCATTTGCAGAATATTATACCATTCCATATAATTTTATACTATTTAGCATAAATTGCAGAAAACCCTCTCATACTATCAGGAGTTTGACACTTTACCCTCTTGAACTATGAAAATTGTCACACTTTACCTCCTAAAAATTTTAGCTATGTTCCTTTAAGAAGGGCTACATGACCATTATGTGACCCCTCAAAGCTGACTTCTAGTCTTGTTAACTCCTAATCTTAATTGTATCCTTCAATTGTTAAAATTTTGTTTAAAGTCATCAATCCAGTTTAACATAAAACCAATTAAATTTAATTTTTTCCCCTAGAAATGAACACCACCATCCCCTCCTTTTCAAATCCACTACTATCTCCTTAAACCCATTACCAATATCGCTTTTTTCTCCTCAAAACCGTCGTCACCGTCACCGCTTCCTCTTCCTCAACCCATCACCACCATCGCCTCCTCCTACTTCTCAAACCCACCAACACCAACACCTCTTCCTCTCCCACCACCACATACCTCCTCCATCATCACTATCTGGCCCAAAATTCTTTTCCAATTCAAACTTGAAACCTAACCTAGGCACCTTTCCTTTTTACTCCAACACTACCGCCGTAACTCAATTTTCCTCTCCTCTCTACCATCACCGTCATCTCAATTTAGTAGTTTTTTCCTGAAGAGAAGACAATTAGGAGAAAAATTGAGAATAATAACATTTTAATAAAAGAAAACCAGTCAATGAATCAATTAGGGGGATTAAATGGGTCAGAGACGGAAAACATAATGGAAGTTACACTAGGGGGGGGGGTAAAGTGACGATTTTTCATAGTTCAGGGGGTAAAGTACCAATCCTTGATAGTATAGGGGAGTTTTCTATAATTTACCTTAATATTTATAAGATTTAGAAAATAAAAATATAAAAAGTTCATGAGGCCTATGTCATGGTTTCAAATCTTGGAATCAGTATCGGTATACAATTTTCAGTATCAAAATCGGGCATATCGGTCATATCTCGACCATATTATCTCGGTGATATCGATCACGACTAAAAAATGAATTAAGAAAAAATTAAAAATGTTAAAAAAATTTGTTCAGATGATTAGCAACTTTTTGACATACTTTTGGGAACAATTGATAAAATTCTAATCATATTTCAACAAATATTACCAATAGCTGGTGTGAGAACAAAATAATATTGATATTGTATTTACATGAAATTCATAAAAAATTACTAACTACTCTAATATGTAAACAAGAAGTTAAATAAAATAAATTTTAGTAATTTTTCCTTACAAACTAATAAGAAATGAATTCATTATAATTATGCATTATAATTTAATCTTTATGTTCTTGCTGTGTGCTAACAAAGCAATAAAATAACTAATTAACTATATTTATAGTAACAAATAAATTAACTAATTTTCTAACCAACTAACTCATTAATGTTTCAATAGCAAACTAATCTTTATATCCAATTTAATATTAAAATTTAATAAGTTTTCATATGTATGTTTGTCAAGCTAGCAACTAATTTGATTAAATTAGCATCTATAATAATCGGGCCCACCCATTAAAAGACTGATTTAACTTAGTCTCGCTTTAAGTGACTGACCGACTTGCATAGAGACTAATCAAATGGGTTTAATTAAATGGATCAATCTCAACGTTAAAACACAATCCAATTGCTCATATACATTAAGGGCCTGTTTGTTTCGCCGCAAAACGCCGAAAGTCGTAAGTCGTAAAACTTCTTTTCCATTTTCCGCTGTTTGTTTTGCTGAAAAACAACTTGCAAAATGTAACTCTCATTTTCCTACTTGCAATTGCTACAATTAAATTTGTGGTCATGTAAATCTCACTTTTATACCCACATTTTCACTTGCAGTTGTTACAGTTAATTTTGTGGTCATGTAAATCCCACTTGTAGTACACTTGCAGTTCAAAGTAGTTACTTGATAATTATTATATAATTTAATATAATTAAATATTTAATATTTTAAAAATATTTTAATAGTGTTCAATTTCTTATTTAATTATTTTATATTTTTAATCTTTAATTTCTTATTATTTTTAATATTGTTCTAATATTTAATATTTTACTTTTTTAATTTAATATTTTTATTTAATATTTTTATTTAATACTTTATTATTTTATTAATACTTATACCAATTTTTATTATTTTATTTAGAGTTAATATTTTATAATATAACAATATTATACTTTAATATAAAATTACTATATATTTAATTATTTATTTTTTAATATAAATATACTTTATTAATATTATAATATACTTTATTATTATATTAATATTTTATTTTGTTAATATTGTAATAATATTATTATAATAATAATTTATTATTAATTATAATTATATCTTACTTTGTTAATTTTATATTTTAAAAATATTACGATAATATTATAATAAATTTAATATTATAATAAGTTTTAAGTATTTTATAATATGATAATATTATAACTATATTATTATTATTTTTCTTAAGATAATATTTATGTTTTATTATTATTCTTAAAATTTTATTAATGTTCTTAAGATTTTCTTAAAATTTTATATTATTTATTTAGTTAATATTTTAGTAATATTTTACTAATTATACTAATATTTTATTAATATTATTGTTATAAAAAAAATATTAAGATTATTAATATTTTATCTCAAATTTATTAATACAATTTAATTTGCAATAATAGATTTAATTTAATAGTGTTTATAATATTTAAATTACTGCTACAGTTAATTTTGTGGTCAACTTTTTCACTTAACTTTTACATTACCAACCAAACACCGTAAAACACAATTTTTTTTCCATTTACATTTTCACTTTATCAAGCAAACATCGTAAAACACAATATATTTTCCTTACTACAGTTCACTTTTCATATTCTCATTTTACGACTTACGACTTGCGACGTTTTGCGGCGAAACAAATAGACCCTAAACAAATAGACCCTACTAGTGGTACTCACGCTGCCATCCTTCTCCGCTCTCTTTCGCTCTCTATATTCGCTCTCTCTCTCTCTCTCTACTTCTCGATTGAGACCAATCGAGACTGTTTTCTCTCTCTTCTCCTTGATCGAGATTCACTGAGGTCGTTGAGCTTGCTACGTGAATGGGCTCGTCCTCCTTCGATCTCTACTCCTCTCCAGCCTCCCCAACTACGATCACCACCTCGGGTTATTCCCCCCCCGCCCAAAAGAAAAAAAAAAACTTGTGTCGGTCTTATATCGGGTTGTATTGGCTGATACAAGACCGTATCAGTGATTCTATGCCTAAATGCCTGGTACCGATTCTCGGTGAAATCGGACCCTGAGAATCAGCACCAGTCATTTAGACATAGAATCACTGATTCTGAAAAGATACAGCTGAGCCATATCGGAATCGGCCGATATTTCGAACCATGGCCTAAGCCTTGCACCCTCTTGCCTTGTAATTTGATCTAACATTTCACCTCTCGCTTTTGTTTTCCAAACACGGGTTGGGTCAAACCATACATGTAGGGGTAAGGGGACATTGACTAAAAAATGATAAAAGCTATATCTACCTGCATGTTGTGGTGTTAAAGGTTAAAGATGTATCAAGGGCATTTAAAACAGTGATAACAAGATTTAATCCACTCGATCTAGGCATATCCTTTCTCTGATTAGTGTGGGAAAATTTGAATCATCCCATAGATCCTGAATTTTGGAAATCCCTTGACAAAACTAGCTAGCTGATAAACCCCAGGTGCCTTGTTTGTGCCAAGCAATAATTTTTATTTTTAAATTTATATGCTATTATTGTTTTTAGAAGTTGCTCACATAGACAATCGAGCCTCAATAATTTTGTTAGCGCTTTCAGCTGTGTGACTTAGAATTTGTTCACTTTGGATCACTTTGTCCAAGGAGCTTGAACCATATTTGCTTAACACTGTTGGCAGGCAGGGCAGAGAAGGCACTAAGTAGGTAGATGGAAAGGATCTCGCTTCAATCTGTATGCATCA
This sequence comes from Agave tequilana, assembly GCA_038442645.1. Lineage (NCBI taxonomy): Eukaryota > Viridiplantae > Streptophyta > Magnoliopsida > Asparagales > Asparagaceae > Agave > Agave tequilana. Next base: position 138,025 of record JAVJIF010009108.1, on the reverse strand, counting down.
ATCCTTGGTTGATCAAAGAGGAAACTATTTCTTTGTATTCATCTTCGGTCTCCATTTCTCTTTGCATCTTCCAACCTCATATGTTCCTCTTTTCTCTCTTGCTATTACCTATTAAGCTATTGATTTTGAAAGATATTTTTCTCTTTTGTTGGAGTAAATAGTGATTTTCTTATAAACAAAGTGTAGTGGTCAGTTTCCGACCTCCTCCAGATCATGACACGTGCCCAACTAGCCTCAAACAAGCGAGGGACACGTGCTCGCTTTCAGAACCTCCGAATAGGAGTCCTCTTTCAATTCAAACTCCGAGCAGTTAAGGTTGTTAGAAGAAGGAGATAGAACCAGTTATGAGAATCCCTATTTCTAAGCTAAATCTCCACTCAAATCCGATGGTTACAGCTCGGGAACACATTGACCATATCAACAACTGGACACAGACTACCATATAAAGATAAACACTCATTCAACTAGTTCAAATCAGATGTTTGGTTCTAATCGTTTTTGAGATAAACGGTTAAATGTTTAAACAGAGTTGAACTCTAAAGCCTTATCCACCAGATACTACCTGTATAAATAGCATGCCCCTTCCAACGTGAAAGGGGAGATCGATTAACACCAGAGAAGCCCTAGGTCATGAGATAGGATGACTCATCATTGTAATTTCCTGAATTATAGTGAATTCTTTCTCCCTCTCTGTGGTTTTTTCTTTTTGGGTTTTCACGAAAACTTTGTATTTGCATTGGTTTGATTTCTACAATTTATTTATTAATCCCACATATTTTAGTGCGTGGATAAATTTTCTTGAATTATCCACTGTATTTGGTGCTTTCATTGGGATCTCTGGATCCATACTCAGGATCCTCCCTTGTCAAACCCTAACCCTTTCTCAAAACAGTCTTGCGCGACAACCATGGCGCAAAGAACATCGCTGTCATGATGCTAACACTTCTGGTGAACTCGAGCTGTCGTTACTCTCCCGAGAACCTATGTTGCACGAACACGACAACATTGAAATGGACACGACATGTGGCCAATACTAAAAATACATATGATACGTGTCTAACACGTTTGTCGGACACGTTCGGATACGATACGGCTCCATGATAGAAGTGTCCGTGTTACATAGTCGAGGACCGTTTGTTCAGATGGTGGCCCCGACTCGCGACGACGGATGCGCGAACAACAGACCCAAGTAGACTGTGAACGAGAAATAATTGCCATTCATCGCGATACCACAAAACGTGAGCAAGAGGCACTAACGCAGGTCAAACCATCAGTTGCTCACGCAAATAAAGGTTCTTCGAAAGCGCAATGACGAGTTATTGAGATGGGTGCCAGAGAGACCCAAGAGGACACGTCCTTCGAGATCCACAACATTCTACAACTCCAGCCGACTTACGTTTCAAGCTAAACAAAATATGTTCCAAAGTAACCTCTCCACATGGGGACCCCGAGAGCCACGAAGCTGATCGCTCACGGAAGCGGGCGGGGACATCATGCTCCAACACACAAGAACACTTCTCCGACATCTACGAAGACCAATGGCGCTTTAGTCTTCACTCCTTGAAGTTGCCGATTGACTAAATACTTCACATCATCAAGCATCAGCCATAAATGAAACTCCCCAAGCCAACTAAGCACGACACAGATCCTTAGAAGCAGGGCACTTTTCTTTCATGGCAGTCGGGGCACGCCCCCTCCATTGTCAGGCCCTCAAAAGGCACCTCGAGGATTTAGTTCAACGTGGATACCTCGATGAGTTTATCCTCGATTTGGAGGAAGATCCAAAGTTGGAGGACCCATCCGAGTCTGTCAATTAAAGCGATCATTCATCAGCACAACTCATCAGGACGGGAGGTCTGTCTCACAAAAAGGGTGATGGAACTCTTCATCCGAAATGATACCATGTGAAATCATGTAATATCCAATGAAAAGATATAGTTCTCTCATTTTGATGTCTCATGCCTTCGAGCACGACAAACTCTTCAAGAGACTATATTGGGTAAGTCTTCACCCTGACGGTTAGCCTTCGGGGAGTCTCCTGAAAGATGAAGGCTCGCCTACATGGCTACTCGGAGTCAGCCTAAATGTGACTTACCCTAATGACCACCCGAGCGAGTTGACAGTCTACATGAGTCTTCACCCTGACGGCTACCCCTCGGGGAGTCTCCTGAAAGATGGAGGCTCACCCACATTGGCTGCTCAGAGTCAGCCTATAATGAGACTTACCCTGATGGCTACCCGAGCGAGTCAACAGCTTACACAAGTCTTCACTCTGACGGCTACCCTTCGGAGTCTCCTGAAAGATGGAGGCTCGCCCACATTAACTGCTCGGAATCAGCCTATAATGGGACTTACCCTGATGGCCACCTGAGCAAGTCAACAACCTACACGGGTCTTCACCATGACGGCTACCCCTCGGAAAGTCTTCTGAAAGATGAAGGCTCACCCACATTGACTGCTCGGAGTCAGCCTATAATGGGACTTGCCCTGATGGCCATCCGAGCGAGTCAACGGCCTACACAGGTCTTCACCCTGACGGCTACCCATCGGGGAGTCTGCTGAAAGATGGAGGCTCGCCCACATTGACTGTTCAGAGTCAACCTATAATGAGACCTACCCTGATGGCTACTCGAGCGAGTCAAAGCCTATCTCGGGTCCTACCCTGATGGCTACACGTCAAAACAACTTCGAAGTTAGGGGTTTCCCCACTCAGGTAGGATTCGAGGTACCATTTTGGAACGAACCCCACTCGGGAACTACACGCCAAATCAATCCAAACGTTTCGGAACAAAAACAGCTCCTCGAGCAGACACAACCACAAATCAATCACAAGCACGAGTAAGGCAAGATCCAAACAATACTTCCATTTAAATTCTCTTCTTTATTAGAGTTTTTCAATTACATCCATCCACGTACAAGTGTGGTTACATCTAACAAAAGTAATACAAGATCTGTTACATGTATGTGTTTTCTTGAGAGAAAAGATATGCTCGGTCGCGTCCCCAACAACATCCAGGAGATGGCTCCCAAACAAACAATCCGTCACGGCCGGAAGGGCAAGGATACCGAGAACTCTCAGGAAGACACCAGTAAGGGAGATCACGCCTCAAACTGCAGACTGAAGCCTGTAAGGCGATGAGGATGTCGATGGTAAGACCGTAACTACGAAAATGAACTCAGGAGCGGTGGTAGGCAAGGCAGCGACATCGAATACTAGTGCAGACGTCCAGTTCCCGGCATCAGAACCGTCATCAAGTACGCCTATGCGCCCCGCTCCATGATCGCTGTAAGGAAGGAAAGGGACGTCGAGCCAACCCTGCCTGACCTGATCTTGTCAGAGACTAGATGCGCAGACCAGGCAGAAAGTAGAACATTCCCTGTCCTTCCTGATAGCCAGGTCTCGTCGCGAGAACTGACTTTGACGGGCCATCGCGAAATCCGAAGCCCCTCTACAAACAAACTCCTTAACATCAGGAGCGCAATGACCGTCTCAATCCTCTCCCTCTCCTTTCTCCACCGGACGAAGAAGGAAGGAGACATCACCACCCATGTAACAATGCGAAGTCTTAGATGTGAGAAATTTTCAAGAAGCAGCGCAAATCTTCCCTTAAAAGTTCTGCCCTATTTATAGAGGGAAAGGAAGCCCAAGCGTCAACCATTCAAAATTTTAATCCCCAAAAGATGAAGAGCTACTCGATGAGCATCTTGCACGTGTCGCGACGATTCGGATTCGAACTGTCGTGTTGGATATGCCAAACCATTCTCGAACGTCGCGACTTCTCAAAGAGTGACAGTTAATTGATCGGCCCGACCGCGAATAGGACACACATTTAAAGCTCTGCCAGCCTGTAGAGCCATGCACGCCAGTAGAAAACAAAGACGAATGCGACAACAATAAACCCAGAGTTCTCTCTATCTATCTGCTTCCCTCTCTATCTCTCAGAGTTCCCGGGAACCCATAGCTTTCGAGGGAATGTCCCGGACCTCTTCCCAAAGAAAGGGAAGCAGAAGGGGACATCTGTAGTGGTCAGTTTCCGTCCTCCTCAAGATCATGACGCGTGCCCAACCAGCCTCAAACAAGCGAGTGACACTTGCCGTTTCCAAAACCTCCGAATAGAAGTCCTCGTCCAATTCAAACTTCGAGCATTTCAGGGGGTTAGAAGGAGATAGAACCAGTTATGAGAATCTTATTTTTAAGCCATCCACTCAAACTCGATGGTTACAACTCGGGAACACATCGACCATATAACAATTGGACGCAGACTACTAGATAAAGATACACTCGTTTAACCAGTTCAAATCAAGATGTTTGGTTCTAACCATCTCTTAGATAAGCGATTAAATGTTTAAACAGAACTGAACTCAACAGCGTTATCCACCAGATACTACCTGTATAAATAGCATGCCCCTTCCAACATGAAAAGAGAGATCGATTGACACCAGAGAAACTCTAGTTCATGAGATAGGACGACCCACCACAGTACTTTTTCTAAATTATAGTAGAATTCTCTCTCCTCGTGGTTTTTTTCCTTTTGGGGTTTCACGTAAATTTCTGTGTTTGTATTGGTTTGATTTCTACAATTTATTGATTAATCTCACATATTTTGATGTGCGGATAAATTCTCTTGGAATTACCTACTGCACAAAGTTTTCATAAAGTTTGTATAAATTAATCTTGGAATTACCCACTTTATGAAAACTTTGTGCAGTGGGTAACTCCAAGACTCAAGTGTACCATCTCCAAGTGGAATTCTTTTTGAAAGACACCATAAACTACATTGTTTGCTATAGGAATTAACAATCACCACAATGCACTCTAAAATAGATCTTGAGTATTTTATGTAGGTTTGAATTGAATTATCTAGCAATTGATAGTCATTGGATTACTTATGGTTGTCTTGGAAATATTATCAATTGTACTTGTAGATACTTCCTCTACATATAATATATCACAAATACGACTGTGCGCGCGCACATGTTGTATGCATATATACATTTATAATATATTCTTTTTATATGTAGGACACTTCTCCCACCCCAAAATTGGCGTGCCGGACACACGTAGACGCGATGCATGTCCAACACACGTAAACACGACGCGTGTCCATGTGTGTTCGACACTTACAAATGTATAAAGGCATTATTTACCTCAAAAAGTTAAGCATTAGATGAATTATATTATGGCATTTGATAATAGTTAACTATTTAGATCATATACGGAAATTAAGTTGTTTCGTATAATAATATTAGCGTAATACATATAATTCTTAGTTAATATGCATATATTTAGTGGAAATTTGCATATTTAGCCGTTTCCTCGTATCTGGATTTTGGACAATTGCCGTGTCTGACACCCCGGGTCCGTGTCAGAGTAAGACACTTGTCCTGTCTTCAAATCATAGATATTCTTGGGCACATGCAAATGCAAGTGAATCATTTCTAGCATTTTAGGGTCTCATTATTAGATATCTGGTATATTTTGAAGTTTGATATGGTTTGATTCTTGCATCTTTTGCTTGGTTCACATGAAACCGATTGGTGTGTACACAAATGCACCCAAACAATACATATATATATATATATATTATTTATATATATATATATATATATATATATATATATGATAGAGAGAGAGAGAGAGAGAGAGAGAGAGAGAGAGTAGACTTATGTCATTCCAGAAAGATCGAGGCCTGATCCTTCCCACTCAAATACAACCCTACGATATCCGAATGTAAGATCCACTTCGTTGAAGTTGATCTACATTATTTCTAATATTAATAAAAAAATCATGTATTTTGAATACTTTTTGCTCATCCATCATGTAGGCGCAAAATCAAGGTTCTAAATATCGGATATCGGGGATCGTATCGGATAGGGTTTTTCATATCGGATCTCGGATATCGGGGGAGATATCGGGGATATGCGCGCATATCGGGCGTTCATATCAGACACTATATATAATGAAATTTAATAACTAAAAGTTGGTGTGTAGTGTCATAGATATTATCTACCTAATAAAATAATATGTAATATGCATGTAAAGACTATAAAAAATAATGTACATTTGCACGCAGTCATGCAATAAATAAGCTATTTAAATCGCCCGATATCGGGCAACTTATCGACCGATATGTCAAATATCGGCCGTTTTTTGCTGCAAACGATATGGCGAACGATTTTCCCCATATTGTATCGGCAGCAGAAAAAAGGAGATATCGGACGATATCTCAGCCGACTCGGGCGATATTTAAAACAGGCGCAAAATGGATGGCTAAAATAGCGAGTTGGTTAGTTTAACGGTGTAGAGTATTTAAAATCTAACAAAAATTGGTATTTGTGAGGGTTTTTAAGTATTTAGATCATGATGAAATGATCGAATCGAGAATTTGTATGTCTAAAAATGGAGATTTAAGCAATATGCTATTTTTGGCCGTCCATTTTGCGCTTGATGGATGGACACAAAAAGTATTCAAAATACATGTTTTTGATTTTTAGTTACGTGAAATAATGTAGATCAAATTCAACGGAATGGGTCTTTCATTCAGATGTCGTATGGTTGTATTTAAGTGGAAAGAATTCAGCCTCAAATCCTTTCGGAATGACATAACTCTCTCTCTCTCTCTCTCTCTCTATATATATATATATATATATATATATATATATATATATATATATATATATATATGATCATATGAGAATGGTTCTCAAAACTAGGCCTCGCGAGTACTTCACGGTGGGCCATCCCACACATGATCCAAACTGTTCATCTTGATCTTGATACCTAAATTAGCGTAGTGTGAGAGATAAAGTTATTTTAAGCCTTTCATCATGCATTAGACATCTTTTTTCTACGGCTGAAATAAAATAATTCGTGCTTGCTCGATGCATGGGCAAAAAGGCTTAAAACAATTAATAATGATTTTGTACATGCAATAGCTCTCGTTTGGAGAAAATGTACAATGCAATAACTAACACAGATAGAGTTTGTTTTTCAATTAGAAAAATAAATTTAAACAAACATGTCTAATTATTTGACAGACCATTTTTTAAAAATTAATTTGAAAAGAAAACTTTAGAATGAAGAGGAGATTGACCTGTGTTGTAAAAACCACTAAAGCCTGTCTTCGCTATGTCCGCTTTGGACTCCTTTTCAACACTCCGAGTTCCATCTACTTGGAGTCTTGGAGAGATATACTATTTAAGTCAACTCGTCAAAAGACTCCTTGAATTAAAAAGAAGGCACTTGGTTCAGTAGGAGGGGAGATGGTACACTTGGAGTCTTGGAGTGTACAGGTTGCAAATTAATAAAATGTTTATTTTAGATCAATTCAACAACAATTTAGTTGATTGTTTAGTACTAATTACGACAACAACAAAGCCTTTGTCACAAAGTTTTAAGGTTCGTTACATGAATCCTTTTCTCTCATTCAACTTTGTTAAAGGCCATCTCTCAGTGACATGAACATATGCTTCTTAATTGCCTCCATCCAAGTTCGTTAAGGCCTCCCTCTAATCCTCATTGCCCTAATTGATTTGATCCTCTCATTTTCCCGATTGGCACACTTATTGGCCTACAATACGCATGCCGAGGCCATCTGGTTCTTATTTTATCGTCAATAGAATCAGCCTCCAACTTCTTATGCGTGCACTCATTTCTTATAGTATCTCTTAGTGTATTGCACGCATCCATCTCAGCACTCATTTTTGCTACGTGGGTATCTTGGACATATTGTTTATTAACTGTCCAAAATTTTGAACCATATAGCTAGCAGGTCTTATAATCATTATAGAAATTTTCTTCAACTTCTAGGGAAATGGAAGATCTCATCAATTACTTCAACCTTTTAAGTAAAAGATATTTCTGCACTCCATTGCTTCCGGTCTCTTCTATGGCGTTCTCCAAGAGCCAAAGGGGAATGGAGCATCTTATCTACTACTGCCACTCTCTTATCTCTTGTGCTCCTTACATGTCTGCGAGGGTACTCTACTACATGTGGTGGTGGCCCAAGTTGATGGAGAACCACCTGAAGAAGCATGCGAGGGAGTTTGTGAGCATCTCCCATAGCATCTTCATCGCTCTCATCATCGTCAAGTGGGATATCCTCTTGATTTGGATCATAAGTCCTCATCATTACCCTCTCCCATATCATCTTCCTCAAGGTGATTCTCATGGGTTGCTGAAGTAGAAGCTTTTTTTGTCATCCTGTGGTCCTTCTGGGCTCCAAGAACAATCCTCACTTGTTGTTTCAGGAACAATCTTCAGCGACAAAAAATATCAACTTCAGAAAAAAGTCTTTGTCCTCCCAAGAGTTATACCCCTTCATTACCTATGCATCAACATGTCTTGGACTCTTGTATCTTTAGCAAGGAGATAAATCTTAGCCTAAACCTCAAATTGAGCTAACCTCTTGCTATCCGACCTATTTCTTTTCTTGGTGTGGATCTATAATTCAATAACACAATGATATTATCATTGATCAATTTGTCATTTATTGAAAATTTGAAAACTATGAATTTAAGATAAATTCTATGGTTACCCCGTCAAAAAGGATGCTCTGATATCTCTCACTACTGGATGAGCTACCTGTTAAATATAAGATTGCCATAGCCATTATTTGCATGCAAGGCATATCCCCATTGATGTGTCCCACCAATGAGCTGTTTTATTGAAACATAAAGTTATAAAATAGTATCTATTAGCTAGGAAACTAAAAGTTTTGGCACTATGAACTATTAGATAGTAACTATTAAATAATTTATACATTTAAAATTTATCCCTGGATTGTAATTCTTCAATTAATTTTACTCTGGACTATTCGTCTCCTGTGGATACTGTTTCTTCATTATTCCAGAACATAACCATTGTGTGAATCTTATCAATTTAAATTATGTGTCCGTTGTAATTCTTCAGTTAATTTTACTCCCCTCTGTACTATTGGTCTCCCGTGGATACTAGTTCTTTGTTATTCTTCAACGTATCCATTGTGTGAATCTAGTCAAAGACATAGGCATTTATGAAAAAAAGAACTTTGCACAAAATGCATTAGTTGCTGAACTCTTTAGCTGGTGGTGAAGTTGATCAAATACATAAATACTCATCAAATAATTCACTAATTATTCTCTAGCTATTTGATCAAATTCAATTTGGGTGATTGTTTGAACATAGATAAATACCGTCTAGTATTTGTGGTTAAATGAATCAAGTAAGAACATTCTCCTAAAAAAATAAAAACAAAAACATTACATATTTGGTTCATTTGTTCATTGAACTATTCGTTTAACATGCATTTAAACTCTAATGTTTATTGTGCTTGAGCTCGAAGTGATTGATGGTGCTTAAGCGGCCGCGCACTATCGCTAAACACCGCGAGGGAAAAGTGGATAGCCACACTTAGGGTTTTGGAGAAAATCTGAAGAGGCCTTTTCTTGTTCAGGTAGCAGATTCGAGTTTACTCGAAGCGGGCTTGAGTGTCCTATTTAGACCCGATTTCTTAGGGTGACTGTTTTTGGGTCGCAGTGGTCTACTTACGGGCGGCTTCAAGTTATGCATCACACTTTTGCGAGTAAAAAGTGTTGGCCCGTTTATTACCAGCTCGCATACCTAAGCGCAATGGTTTGGGCCTTGAGGCGTCTGCTTAAGCACCACTTCTAGAACAATGAGAGTAGGTACTCTCTCTTTAATTAAGAGAGACAAAATTATAAGCCCTAATTGTGTGAAATTTATATATTGATAGATTATCTAGTCTAAGATTACGATAACTTGATGGGATAAACCACAAAATACTTTCCTCTCTAAGGTATATAGACTAAGGGGCTGTTTGGTTAGGGGTGGAAGTGAGGAAGTGATGAAGTAGTAATAGTTTCCTTTGGAACTTGGGAATTGGTTAGTGAGTTTTCCGGGTGTTTGGATGTTGTTGGAAGTGTGGTTTGAAAAATGTTATGTCTTTTTCGATGTTTGGATGGTAATGTGAAAGTGAAAGTGGAAAAGTTGACCACAAAGTTGACCGCAAAATTATATTAAAATAAAAATTAATTAAGAAAAATAAAAATTAGATTGTAATTAGAATGCAAGTGAGATTTACATGACCACAAAATTAACTATTTTGAGTTACAACTTATTACAAATGAGATTTATATGACCACAAAATTAACTGTAGCACCCTGGAAATGAGGAAGTAATTGTGTAAAAGGGAAAAAAGAAAATGAAAAGGGTTTTCTCATTTTCTTTTCTGGTGTTTGGATAGATAGGGAAGCGAGCTATTATACTTCCCGATTTCCTTACTTCCGCCCACTTCCTTGCAACCAAACACGCCCTAAAGTGATGTGTACATGCACTCATGTCTAAACTAATTTATTAACGAAATACCATTGTTTAAGGTTTTTGACTGTTATCAATTATTTTGATTGTCCTAGCTCAAAACTTTGAAGAAAATTTTGAGGTCAAGTTTAAAGAATTATTTAAGAAAATGCAGAAAATATCTATTCTTCCCTGAATAAACATGAAATCTATCAGTTTGCCAGGCAATCCACATCCGAATAAAATGTCCCATTTTAAACAATAGATAAGAGGTAAGGATCTACATGTTCTTTGTTGATGCCTTTGCTCCGCACATGCTTCAGTGCTGCTTCTGCTTTCTACTTCTTCTCTCTTATTACAGGATATAAATTGTTCAGATTCTTTAGGATATGTTTTAGAATAAACTTGAATGGGCCATCCTGATAAACCAAACCACATAGCTTCTAGTATTTTATTTCTGTATTTAAATTGGTTCAGTTTTAAGCCCCCCAATTTAGACGTTGCTTTAAATTGAATCATGTGGACACATGCCTATTACCATTTCTACTTGCTTTGGTACAACCCATTATATAGTCCTCATCACTTATGTTTGCTTTTGATATCACAGGTATGGACGTTATAGACCCCCTCAGAACTCTCTGTCACAGAAGTTGAATGGATGGCAAAGAATGTGGTGGCAATATGCACAGGAATCTGTTTTAGCAGATGTTCGTCGGAAACTGAGGAAGACTTCTTGGAGCAATCTTGGGAGACGAATGTGAGTTTTTCTCTTATTTCATTCTTTGTTTCTGATCTGATAGATGCTTCTTTGTGCTTGATTTTTGGTATTGAATTTTACATTCTGCAGTTTGTTTTTCATCAGACATTCAATTATTACCTGCACACTTTATTTCATTTCCACTACATGGAAAGCTTGGTTGCTACTGTTTAGGAGCAAAGCACTGAATACTGTCTTTTAGTTGGATGTAAAAATCTTTTTACCAGATTTGTTTTTGTTTATTTCTGTTATTTTTCTTAAAGAAGCTTTAGCATGTTGAAGCATCGTTGATTATAGTGATTCATATAACTTTTGATTTCTAAGATTTAGTTATGCTAACAGTTGAAATACTGTTCATCTTTGTAATCAAGAGCTCTGCTGCCTTAGCAGGCCTTTACAGAGTTCCATAGTTATTATGTTTTTGACCTATCATGTCAAATGGGCAGTAGCTTTCAGATTTTGTTGTCACAGGTGTTGTGAATGTTGGGAGAAGACGGCATAACCTTAGATGGGAGTGCCAGTCTTATATATAGATAAAATAGTAAAGGGAAATTTACCGACAAGTCCCTAATACTCTCCCTCAAACTGGAGCATATATATCAATCATTCCCAGCTTGTTGCACATAATCAAAAAGGGCTTCCAAAACAAAGCCTTTGTAAAAATATCACTTAGCTGAGCTCCAGTACTAACATAAGATGTGACGATCTGCTTGGTCATAACCATATCAAGAATGAAGTGACAATCAACCTCAATATGCTTCCTCCTCCCATGAAACACCGAATTGTTGGTAATATACATGACCACCTGATTATCACAGTGCATCACCAAATACTGAGAAGAAACCACTCCCATTTTGGACGCTAATGACTGAATCCAAATCAACTCGCATACTTTAAGAGCCATAGCTCGGTACTTAGCCTTAGCATTAGAGCGAGCAATTATTGTGTGCTTCTTACTGCTTCAAGTGACTAGGTTACCGCCCACAAAAGTACAATGCCTACTAATCGATTGACAATCAATAGGGTCACCATTCCACTTAGCATCAGAATAACCGGCTACATGGAGATGAGAAGGTGGTAAAACAAGCCTTCATGAGGTGCCCCCTTACTGTAAAATACGTCAAGCAACATCTCATTGAAGTTGATAAGGAGTCTGCATATACCAGCTCAATACTCTAGAGCAAAGATAATATCTGGTCTAATAATAGTCAAGTAGATAAGCTTTCCAATGAGTCTGCAATATCTATCCGGATCCTCGAGAGATTTTGCTCAAAACGAACGACATAATCCATCGGTGTATCCACCGGTCGAGAACCCAACATACTTGATTCGGTCAATAAATTAATGAGGTACTTCCGTTGAGACAAAGAAAGGCCGTGAGGAGAGCGAGAAACCTCTATCCAATGGAAGTAACAAAGGTTTTGCAGATCCTTCATATGAAAGTGTGAACTCAGATACTCCTCGAGGGCTGTAATACCACGTGAATCATCTCCAGATATCACAATATCATCCATGTAAACTGCCAGAACAATACTATCCCCAGATGAGTGTCGGACAAATAGATAGTGATCAGAGATAACACTTCAGAAACAACGTTGCTGAATTTGTCAAATCAAGCATGAGGTGACTGCTTTTGCTGATAAATAGCCTTCTTGAATCGACACACTCACGAAGACTTCACCTGAACCTTATATCCCGATGCCTGAATCATATAGACTTCTTATGGATCATTATGTAAGAATGTGTTCATAATATCCAGTTGATAGAATGGCCACTACTTGACCATAGCCAGGACAAAAGAATCTGTACAGCGTGATGACGTGCCATATGAGAGAGAGTCTTAAAGTAATCAATCCCAAAGTTCTCGTTATAGCCCTGGGCGACTAAGCGAGCTTTTAGCCGCTCTACTCGTTCATCTGATAGAAACTTCACAACATACACCAACTAACAACCAACAACTTGTTTCCTAGCAGGTAGAGTAGTCAAAGTCCCAAGACTGATTATGATGGAAAACATCCATTTCCTCATCCATAACTTTCTTCCACAAGGATCTAGTAAAACCTCGTGATAGGAGGTACATACTGACAAAAAGGATAAGGCAGAAGCAAAAGCAGAATATGTAATAGAAGGATGAGAAAAAGACAGACCACCAGCAATGAGATGTTTAGTAGTATAAGATCGGGTACCTTTACAATGAGTTATAGGAAGCTCAGGAACAGGAACCTCAATCGAAGGAGGTGATGTAGGAGGAACAAGCAGAGTCTGTATAGTTGGCATCGGCTGATGTTGATAAACCTTCAGGGGTGGTGGAGTTACAATATTAAAGTTAGCCGATATTGGCATTGGAAGAGGTTAATGATTGTGAAGTATCAGGAGATGTGTTTTTAGTTGAAAAATATGGTATATGTCCAAACCACATATTTTCTAGTGTTAGGATTCTAATGTTGATAACTTTTTGAGTACGGGAATATCGTAAAAACACACTTTTTTGCTGAGGATCTAACTTATCATGTCTTTTTCCTAATGTGTACAAAACATAAACAACCAAATATATGGTGTAAGATCAAACAATATTTTATCTTTATAAAGAGTAGAAAATTGTGTGTGACCATTTAAGATAGAAAAAGGGACACGATAAATAAGATAGAATGCAATATTTACTATGCGTCACCCCAAAAATGTTTGGGAACATGCGTATGTATCATGATAGTACGTGCTATGTCAAGCAAATGACAATTCTTGTACGCAACAACACCAATTTGTTGTGTGCGAGCACAAGTAGTCTGGTGAATGATCCCAAAAGATGCACAATATTCTTGAAAGGCAGATTGCATGTATTCAAGAGCATTATCAGAATGAAACTGTCATAGAACAACCAAATTGAGTTGGATTTTTTTTATGAAACAGGTTGGACACAAACAAAATTTCAGATCGATCTTTCAATAAAAACAACAATATCGTACATGAAAAATTGTCAAGAAGTTATAAAACATGAATGGCCTAAAGTAGTTTTAATCCATGTAGATTCCTAAATATCACTATGAATAACTTTAAAAGGATGATTGCAACGTTTATTTTCTCTAGAAACAAAAGTGGTCTTAAATATTTTCCTAGTTGGTAAGATGCATACTCCAACTCAGATAAGGATCTAATTCAAGAAAAGAACTTATTGATTCTAGAAAAGTATGGTCTAAATCGATGACTAAGATAGTAGCCAATGTACCCACAGACTGTTTATCGTCATACCGAAGGTAGTATAGTCCATCACGCTCATGCCCTCACCAATCAGTTTCGTTTGAAGGTCCTAAAACGCACAGGAGGTAGGAGAAAAAAATAATTGAGTAGTTCAATGTTAGGTTAATTGACTAACATATTAGAGATTAAAAATACACCGTGAATGTGATGAATATTAGATAAGGATATAGACGATATATGAACTATGCCAGTGCCAATAACACATTTAGAACTACCATCAGTAAAAATAATAGTAGTACTAAATGGATTAAATGTGGAGAGCAATGTGGATTTACCAGCTCTAGAGTCAATAATTCAAGAGGTGGAAGCAGAGCTGGTGAAACACGAGATACCTAGGTGAGCTAGAGTAGCTACATCAGAGATTATAGTTGTCACGCCCGCTTCCCAAAATACGTGAAAACTGAGTCGCGATGAAGGTCGGCGACATATGTACGCGAGAAAAATACCCCACGCACATACGCTAAGCCTAAAATAACCTGAATAAGGTATAAAATCTATTACGATAAATCAATATCATAGCAATATAACATATAAATATCTAACACAATGATAGGACGAATAAAGGAAAGAAATGACAACTGGATATGATATAGATAGAATCATGAAATAACATGAATAAAAGAGCAAGAATACCTATAATCAAGAAAAGAGAGACTCCAGCTCCTCAAGATGCCTGTGATTCTCTCCCAATACCTGATCAGTAATAAATAGCCATAGATCTGGATATGCAAATCTAGAGAGTCAGAGTTTCTAGTGAATGTGTAAGAATAAACTGAAAAGTGCATGTGCATATAACATGTGAGCAGATAAAGAAAATATATATATTGGAATAAGAAATGACATGAATAAAGTAAATAAACAGTAATGCGGATGGCACACAGTAGAGTATGTGTTCAGTCAGATATCCAATCAGGTGTCTATCACAGTCTATATATATCAGGCGAGTAGAGTCAGGCATTGCTAGAGTCTAGTGTCCAAGGTGTAACATTGGGTGTCTAACATACATACATGTATCTGCAAAGACAATTAATTACAATACATTATTATTTATTATGTCAGCGAACACCAATTACCACCTATAATAGACACATCCGATATGACGACTATCACACATGTCAATCGAGCTTTTAAGTTATTGAACTTGATTGGTTGGAGACATTGTTTATGCTTTAGGTGGGTCCCGTACATACCCAGGACCACGGCCCAGACTCCTGATGCTGAACCAGGACGTACCGCAAGGTAGTCAGGAACATGTATAACATGTATAACAGGAACAAGAACAGGACTGGGTGTCAGTCACCCCCGGGAATCTTGCAGTGAAAACCTCTTTCGGTTGCGCAACTTATATCCTAGGTCCACCCAAAATACAGACGCTGTCTCCCCATTAATTTCCCAATCCCAATGTATGTTGTTTAATGTCATGTTATTAGTTTATCAAGATTATTTAATGTGCATGTTACTTAGATCAGTGGGATAACTCGATGGTAGTCACGGTAACAACGTCAACATGTGCAACCAGGATACCGGTATAACAGGATATATAATGTCAGTGAACAAAATACTGGTATAACAGGACATGTAACAAGTATAACATGAGGTGTTGTTACCGTATACAATACTTCCCAGTAGTTAATTAACATGGACAATAGTATCAGGTAGATATTAAGTATAATCAATCAAGTTTTTTAGGTAAATCGTGATATTCAGGATGAGTAATGACCTACTGGTATGAATAGAATAATCCGGGTAAAATATACAATCAACTCAGATCCTCAAAGTCATTAATATATTCAAGTCCCAACATATGAAAATACATATTCATCTATATCTAACCAATCATCAACCCAATCTGATTAAGATCATCATATGGTCCGACTTCCCTTAAGTTTAAGCACAAGATCCACAAATTCAAGTAACTAGTCAATTAGGTATATATACATGTACCAGCTCAGGTCAAACCAATGTACGTCTACTTCTCAACCCAAGGTCAACTCCAACTCAATCGAGTCTACTGACAAGTTCAAGTCCAACATCTCGTTCTTTTAATAAAGAATCTCCAAGTCAATCATCAATATCCAACTAAACTCTCACATGTTTTACCATCAATACGAATAATCAAATCTATTGATAATGTCACCCAGATATTCACCCATATAACTACCCTCATGAGCCATTCAAATCCAAAATCTAAATCTAATTATAGTCTAAGTTACATCACTAATAGTTTCAATCCCAATCAAGATCATAACTAAGGAGTGGGACCAGTGTTTTAAATATCAGATATCAGCGATATACCGGTCGGCAAAATTATGTACCGGATACCAGATACCGGGTGATGTAACGCGATATGGTACTAAATACCGGTTGATATATCAATAGTAAATACATATAAGACATTATTAAAAGAAATAAGTTATTATCCAAATATCAAAAAAAAACATCATTGAAATACTATAATGAATATAAAATAAAATAAAATAATCTCTCAAGCAAAAGATAATAATTATTATCCAAATAAGTAACTATAAGGGCCGATATATCGGATATTTCATCTCGGATATCGGCCGATATATCGCCACGCACGTGGCGATATATCGGCCAATATCGGTCCAAAATGATATATGGTAAATTTTTGCACTTATCGTATCGTTTTGGATAAAATACCGGTATGTCGGCCGATATACCGGTATATCGGCCGATATTTAAAACAATGAGTGGGACATCTTCAAGCTACATGAAATCTAGATAGTCTCTGTACTCAAACCTCAATATTAATAAACATTATTACATAGATAATTTATCAGTGAATATATCCAAATAAAATACTTGCAACTAATAACCAAAATCAGTATTATATGGTAGATCAAAAATCAAGGTAAGACATTCTCTCGTATGATCAGAACTCAGCTATTATTGATCTCATCTAAATACGAATCAAGATCTCATGTAAAATCTCAAGTTGAACTCTAGGTCCATATATAAATTCAAGCATCAAGATAAATCAATCTTAAGTTAACACTTTATTTAATCTGTCCTTATTGTCTAAATGAATTCTCGTCTGAAATATCATCAAAAATAAATGTCCGATAACTACCTCAAATAAATATACTATTTATCTACAAATACAAACCTTTAACCTCAATTACGAACCAATTAACCTCAAAATCAATCAATTTATATTCTAAGATTTCTCACAACTAGGTCAATTACAAGATCAAATCTGGTCTAAGGTGTACTACAACAAATCATGAATCAACAGTGACAGACGACTACACAGGAAATGACATAGATCAACTAAATAAATAGTGTTAGCACTCAACGATGTCTCATTAAAGAATATAGGTAAACATACTGGTATATATATCAGATGGTCATGTGCAATGATACAAGTAACTGATAACAACAAATAAGAAAATGATGCAAGAGCAAACACTCCCAAATATCATTTCAGTAAATTTAATAGCATAATTACATGACTAAATTAAATCATTTATCACAAAATTCTTGTTTAACTGAAGGAGGAAAAGAATGTTCACCTGAACTCGATCACAAGTCAAAAGCACTGAAATCTAAGGATCCCGATAAATCTACATAGTTCATTTCAATAAAAATTGTTAGAATGTTTAAAAGGATGTTCTACTTGGGAGTTATAAGGGTTTTAATCTTGATTAATTGATTTGGGGATTGGAAATATGATCCTCTGGGTCTAATGAATTTAATAGGTTTAATTTAAACCAATTTGTAATTTTTGTTGGATTTTTAATAGGCTTTAAACCATTAAAATGCTTAACGGGTTTGAATTTACTATTAAGGAAAATGGTTTTAAGGTGAGTGGTTTGAGTTAATTTATGTTGCTATTAGTCTAAAATTTTTATCATAGAAAGTAGAAGAATTGTAGACTATTGTTTATATTTTCTTCATTTTTTCTTTTTATTTTTTATCTGATTATTTTATTATGCAATTCTTCTTTCTTTCTTTTTTTTTTTTGAAATTTTTGTTTTAAAATTTTAAATAATTATGTAAATTAAAATTATGGGTTGGTATATCTCACATATATTTTAGTTGGATTTGTGGTTGGATTTTGATGTATAAAAATTTATGAATAATTATGGTATAAACATGATTTTTAATAAACTTTTTATATCAAATAAATTGTGAGAAGATAGATTACTTACTTGGATTTGATCCCCCCTAAATGTTCCTCAATTTCTGCACTTCGAAATTCCTTTTCATTCATGCTCCGCTTGAGGAGAAAAGAAAGAAGGAGGTGGGGAGAGTTGGATCATGGTTTTTCTTTTGAGGTAGAAAAAATAGTTTAGGTTTTATATATTATTAGGAATATTAAAATTTGAATTTCATTTAAATTCAAACTGTTTGACTTAGTAGTTGGGATAGAATTAATAAAGATTATGATTTTAAAAATAAGATTTAGATTTGAATGTTAGGATTAGATATGATTTTTGTTAGGATTTGGATTAGAATTAGTTAAGATTTATGATTTGGTTTGTTAGGATAAAGATTTGATTAGATAGGATTTGGATTAGGTAGTTAAGATCTAGGATTTGAATTTGAATTAAGATAGGATTATGGGGATTGGGTTTTAGGTTATAGATTATTGGGCTGGTGGGTTTCGGGTTTAGATAAATAGGTATGGGGAAAAGAATCAAGGAGGGAAAATAATAATTTAGGCAATAATAATAACAATGATGATAAATAATAATAATTAACTCTGTAATAATAGAAATAAATAATCATAATTAAAATACTAATAATAATACTCTAGTAATAATAATTAACAACAATAATACCAATACATAATAATAATGCTAATAACAATAATAGTTAACAATACTACTAATAATAATTAAAATAACCATAAAATAGCAATAATAATTATAATCATAATGAACACTTCATTACTAAGAGTAACAATTAATAATAATAGTAATAGTAATTAAAAATATTAATAAGTGATAATGGAAATAATAAATAAAGCCAATGTTATATCTTAAAAATAATTTGTATATCTAATAATAATAACTATAAATCAAGTTAATTAACAAATGGCAGGTAAAGCGAAATAAGATATCCAAAAATAATAATACAAGTATTATTGACTAGGAGATATTACAGTAGTGGATTTCATTATTCAGTTGGGAATCATAGTCTTATTGGCTAAGAAGTACAAGAACTCTTAGCGGTGGCAGACCTAGTGGAGGACTCTGGTGAAGTAGGAGGAGATGACACAATATCCGGAGATAATATCTCAAACATATACGCAGACGAAGAGGATGAAGAAGATGGAGCCCATGCTGGCTTGCTGTGAAGCTCCCAACATCGATTCACAATGTGATTGGTCCACTGGCAATGAGTACAATGACGAGGCTCACCACAACCAACACCGCGACCATGGGAGCCACCACGTACACGAGGTTGTGCCATGACCTCTAGTGGAGCCACTGTCGGCAGAAGAATATAAAGCTAAAGTCTATGAAGATAGAGTCTCAGTGCAGCCTGTAAATATAGTAGTGTTCGCTTCTGCTTGCGAGATATGAGATAAGACATTCATGAAAAGTTGGAATACCATTCTCTCCAGTCAAGAATTGTCCACGTAGTGGCTACACTGTAGTGCTAAGTTCAAACAGAAGCTTGCAGACATACAACTGATGAGGACATCACGTAGTCCTTTATCTCTTCATGCCTTAGCTTATTCGAGAGATTTAGTATCTTATTTCAGCTTTATTTGTAGTAGGTGTTTTAGCCTTATTTGTGTTCCTTTGTGGGCATTTAGTACCACATCGGTTATTTCCCAGTACTCCTCTTTTGTAAAGCCTATATAAGGCCCCTAAAACTATTGAAATGGATTATTGAATGAATGATTAAAACTTTTCCTCCAATTATTGTGTTAAATTCTTGAGTTTTTGCTCTCGAGTTTAGGGTGAGAAGCCCGTGCAAGGGGTGAAAACCCAAATCTTGTTTGAAGGTGATTGCGATCCAGGTGGGTTTTACATCATTTTGGTATCAGAGCACCGGTTTTCAATCCCCTTCAAAATTTCTTGTTTCTAAATTTTTCTTCCCGTTTCCAAAACCCTAGATCTATCTCTACTCCAGATCTAGATCTATTCAAAAAAAAAAAAAAAAAAAAAAGATTACACTGTTCAGAGAAAAAGATTACAGTGAAAAGAAAAAAAAAAAAAAAATACAGAAGGAAAAAAAATCATCAACGAAAATCCCTGAAAATTTCCAAATTTCACTGTTCATCTCCCCTTGCCCGCCGCTGCTTCCCCTTGCCCTAGCCGACAGCGAATAGAGCAGAAAAGAGGAGATCGAGCTCGCCGGATACCTCCAACCACGTCCACGTCCTCCGACGTCGCCACCTTCCGCCGCCAACAACTCCTCCATCGCCTCTTAACAGAGTCGGCGACAAGCACGCAAGATCTCCGCCTCCGCAAGACCTCTGCCGCACCCCGAAGGCTTCCACCGCCGACGAAGCCGACGCCACCGCCGCGCAGACCTGAGAAGATCCCACCGCCATCATCACCGGGAAACCTCCACCGCAGCGAGATCTCTTCCACCACTCCATCGTCGACAGTCACGCCATCAATTCCCGACGCCGCCGTCTTCCACGATCCGTCACCACCGCAGTCGGAGCGGTGCCTTCATCCTTCGCCTGTCGCCACCAATCGCCGGAGATTCCCGCCAGTCCCCCTCACCGCCCCTGTCCTCCACCGCCATCATCGACGAAGAAGTCGCAGTCGCAGATCTCATCGCCGACGACAACTGCGGAGCCCCTCCGCCCTCAAATCGACAGATCTGCCCTCGTGGAGCCCCAGATCTCATCGCCGACGACAACTGCGGAGCCCCGCCATGAGATCCCTTCTTCGCCGCTCGTCGCCACCGTCACTGCCATCCTCATCATCGTCGTCGTCGACAAAATTCCCTAGGGCCGGATCTGCATCCATCGAAGAACCCCGCTGCTGATCTCTACATCTCCGCCGACCCGCCACCCCCTCTGCCGATTTTCTGCAAGCGCCGGCGATCGCCCCAGGTTGCCATCACCAGAGCCGCCGCCGCCTGCACTGTTCATCTCCCGCAGCCTCATCGTCTGAGATCTGAGATCTGAGAGGCTCTCGCTGCAGCCTCATCGTCGACAGCCGCCTTCCACCATCCACGCCGCTCGACGAAGCCGTCATCAACACCACAATCGGAGCGCCGCCATCGCCGCACAGATCTGAGGAGATCTCCACCGCCATCCGCCATCTTCATCAAGTCGCCGCCTCCGCCGCCGCCGCTGCTCCACCGTTGCCCTAGCCGATAGCAGAGAGAAGAGAAGAGGGTGAACGGAGTCCAAGGAGTTCCGTTGTTGATTCCACCGCGACCTCGTCGGGCTCCCATCGCCGGCGATAGCCCCAGGCCGCCGACATCCAATCGCCGCCGCCTTCTCCGTCCGCCTTCGCCCTAGCCAGCGCGAAAAGAGAAGAGAAAAAAAAAAGGAAGGAAACGGGTGAGGGATAAACCCGTTTGGCCTTTTAAGTGGTTCACGGGTCCAGTTTCCATTGGGTCGGGTGAAGATTCAAACCCGATCGGGTTTTAAACAGTGGCGGATCGGGTCGAGTCCCTGCAAACAACCGAACCCGAACCAGGCCTTCTACCCGCTCCAACTGAGCAGACCAGGCCGGTTTTGAACCGGGTCTGGTTCAACTAGAATCCAGACCAGACCACACCCGAGTTGACTCGTACTTGGTTCAGATCAAGTCTGGGTCAAATACAGTTCAGACCCAATTCAGTTCAGTGGCAGACCAGATCTTCCAGAGGTCGTTCAGGGCTCATTTCAAGTCCAAATCGAGCCGTTTTTGAGGCAGTGGATTCGTGACGACTAGTACTACGCGCCTACAGCAGTCTCATTCAGGTTTGAGCTACGGTCACCTTCCCAGGCGTGAACGACTCCACCTCAGGTGATATCACAACTTGACCTAGTTCATTAACTGTTAATTACTTGCAACTACTATACGGATTGCTCTAATTTGTTGGTTGACATGCTATTTGCTTCGAACTAGTGATTGCATCTTTTCATCATTTTAGGAATGCATTTTAGTTACATTTAAACTTTAAACTTTAGGGAAATTTTTTTGTTTAGTGCATGCATTTAGTTTAATCGACTTTAGGACTCTCCATTGCATCTGCTTGCTTGCTTGAGTCATCATGACTAATCAGCATGATAAGAACTCCCACCTAGACCAGCTACACAATCTCCATCAGGGTCATATGTCCGTTCATGAGTACATTACCAAATTTAAGGACTTAACCCGTTGTAGTGAAGTGAGAGAGCACCCTTCTGAGGCTCTAACTAGGTTTATTTGGGGTTTACGGCCTAAGATAAAACGTGCTATAATTACTGGCCCCTATGACCTAGACACCGTTGAAGATGCCTTTGATGTGGCCTTAAGATTGGACTTGACTTTCAAGACACTGATCAATGCCAAGGTCAAATGTTCTAACTGTAAGGGCTATGGACATTATCACTATCAGTGCCCCTCGGAGAGTCAACCTGTTAGAACTGTGTCCACTGATGAAGTTGACGAATCGAAGCCTGTTAAGGATGACCAAGTTTCTTCTGGAACTGTTAATAAAATTGAAGACATGGCAGTTGATTCTGTCACACAAATTATTGGTGAAATTCATAAGTCTCCTGGTAGTGCCAATGATGACGTGGACGAGACAATTGAGCCTAATATACCCACTGTGCCTAACCAGCTAGTCGAGTCTCCTTGTGTTGAACCTAGTTTTATGGTTATTCCTATCAATTCATCTTTTGGGGAGTCACCTGAATTTCTTGCCAAGGTCCAACAAATGGTTTCTAATACTTCTTTTTCAGGTTGTTTAGAGTTTGTGTCTGAGTCCTCTGTACCTCCATCTTTAGGTGTGTGTCCTTCTAGGCATATCATATCTCTCATTCTCTCATCGTTAGGAGTTATGCTTAGAATACCTACTGCATTGCATCTGCCTGTTGCACATACTGATGATATCACTAGGCTGATAGCAATTTGCAATAAGCCCTACAAATTTGCTGCACACCCATATAGTATTTTGCAGGAATTTACAGTTGATAACAGGGTGATTGCTTACGAGTTGGATAGCCCGTGGGATCCTGGTATCAGCTCTGTTTTCAGCCAGGATGATGCACCTCGCTCTACTCCCTGTTCCTTGATCGTGCTGCTATCTTCCACCACCGATCTGTCACGGAGACCAGCTCCTCCTCCGCCACCATGGTCTCGACATGATGTTCCCATGCTGCTGCCACGACCACCACCTTGGCCCGATTGAGATGCTTCGTGAGGAGAGTCCTCATTCGACAGGGTCGAGTTCCTCCCACCCCGAGGGAATTGATGAGGACATCACGTAGTCCTTTATCTCTTCATGCCTTAGCTTATTCGAGAGATTTAGTATCTTATTTCAGCTTTATTTGTAGTAGGTGTTTTAGCCTTATTTGTGTTCCTTTGTGGGCATTTAGTACCACATCGGTTATTTCCCAGTACTCCTCTTTTGTAAAGCCTATATAAGGCCCCTAAAACTATTGAAATGGATTATTGAATGAATGATTAAAACTTTTCCTCCAATTATTGTGTTAAATTCTTGAGTTTTTGCTCTCGAGTTTAGGGTGAGAAGCCCGTGCAAG
The DNA here is from genome assembly GCA_038442645.1 of Agave tequilana. Lineage (NCBI taxonomy): Eukaryota > Viridiplantae > Streptophyta > Magnoliopsida > Asparagales > Asparagaceae > Agave > Agave tequilana. The sequence goes on along the minus strand of JAVJIF010009108.1, from coordinate 114,040 downwards.
GGGTGGAAACCCAAATCTTGTTTGAAGGTGATTGCGATCCAGGTGGGTTTTACATCAACAACTCATCACATTGTCGCTTAGCAGTCTCCAAATCAGTAGTCAGTAGATACTGGTTCAACTCATCCATCATGCCTCTAAACTGACTATAATACTTTGCTACGGACTTGTCGCCCCGACGAAGGCTAAATACCTCAATACACCTCAAAAACCCCGGAGGCGTTATTCTCCAGAGAATATGTATCATGAGCGGAATCCCAGATTGCCTTAGCAGTCACATGAAATATAAAGTTAGTAGAAACGTACGGTTCCATGCTGTTCCAAGTCATGACCATAAAGTTGTCGCTACTCAGTCTTTTTCAGCAGTTTCATGGGGATTTGCATCAAAGAAAAAAGGTTTTCCAGAATTGACAAACTTTCAGCTTCCTCCTTGCACCAGGTACACTCGAACAGTTTGTGCCCACAACAGATAGTTCTTCCCATTTGACTTGGAGGTGGTAATTTGGATCCCAACCGGATCACGATCGTCCTTGTACTCAGCCATAATATGTAGCAAATGGAAAGAACTAGATAGGGAAAACTGAAGAGCAGGAACGAGATTACCCCACAGGCGAATAGATTAGCAAGAGAGGAGAGACCAGATAGATGAAATCAGCAGATGTAATCACCAAATCCAATCAACAACATCAAAAGAAGAGATCAGATAAGTGTCTAAGCATTAGAAGCATCAGACTCAGCAACATCACTTGTAGTAGAGAGAAGCATGGCATAATGAGCTAGAGAACACCCAACAGAGCAGTCCCAGGACAGAACAGGGTGCAAAGGTCACCAATTAGCAATACCAGAGCATTAGTGGTTCAGATTGAAAAGGAGAGAAGACCAGCAGAGTAGCATAGATAGCACTATTGGCTGTAGAACAGTAGAAGTGAGCATCCAGATCGATTAAAGGCAAAAACAGTCATCGAAGGCATCAAAGGCCAACAATAGAGTCGGTGAAGGCATCGGGGGCTAAAAACAGAGTCAGCAAAGTGCTCTGGAGTAGTAGAGATAGGCGGCAACATGATTAGAAGCAACAGAGGTGGTCGGCGATGAGATTTGTAGCAAAGGAGGATGCGGCGAAGCTTGGTGAGGGCGAAGGAAGGGGCAAAAGGGGAGAGGATGAAGAGGTGAGCGACGAGGCAGGGGAAGTGGCAGAGGGGGTTGTCGAGATCAAGCAAGGATGCAGAGGTTGCGGGCGATGGCAAGGAAGTGGAAGGAGGCATCGATGAGGTCTGGCGATGAAGCAGGGTCTGGTGATTTCCAGCGATGATGAAAAATGGGTTGGCAAGGTCAGGTGATGATGAAGAAGGGGTCGGGCGGTTTAGTGAAGGTGCAGAGGGTTCAGGCGGGGGCTCAAGGAGGTGGAGGTGGAGGTGTTGTTGGGGATGAAGAATAGAGAGATGGTCAGCGACGAGTTGCGATTAGTTTGTGGGAGAGGGAAATTGTGGATCTCACCATACATCGATGTATCGCTCTGATACCATGTGAATGTTGGGAGAAAGATCGCATAACCCTAGATGGGTGTGGCAGTCTTATTATATATTATACAAATAAAATAGTAAAGGGAAAATTACAGATAAATCCCTAATACTCTAATAGGCGTAAGAAGACATTAGTTGACTTTTCTTCATTTTCATGTAACGAGGGTACTTGTTTCTCTTGGCTCTTTGGTTTGTTTTGTGCCTGGAGTTAGGGATGTAGGCACGATGGATGCAGAGCAGATATAGGAGTTACCATATTTGCATTTGTTTTATTCAGAGAATAGAGATGCAAAGGCTGGTATTAATTATACATTTAACTTAGTAACCCTATTTGATAAAAATGAAGTCGTCGTTAGATCGAATGTGGGTGTCAGCCGCATATCGTTGTGACAAATGGTTGGAAAGAAAAATGAGTTCAAAACCTTCAATATTCATACCTTTTTACATTAAAATAAGAAAAATATAATGCCACGGCCGGATGATCAAGAAAAGAAACTTTGGATTCCTATCATTGTTCCACAAGCTCCTTATATTACGTACAATCCTGATCAGAAGAATGAACTAATCCTTGGATCTGGACATGCAAATTCAGGGGAGTCAGAAAACTCCCAACGAGTGTGTAAAATGAGAGATAATATAATATAATATAATAGCAGTTGATACATTACAAATACAATAACATTCAGAACATAAACTGTGACGATGACAATCTGTGAGAAAATCACGTATTAAGTCAGGTGCCTAACATAGAATACATATTTACAATGAGCGGGCAGACTCATTGTATTATGTATTAATACATATTAAATTTATGATGCATTATGTAAGGTCCAATTCTGTTATTAATTATGTTAGCGAACTCCAATTGCCATATGCGGTAAAATGTATCTCATTGAAAATACACCTAGAGGAAGGGTGAATAGGTGTACGGCTAATCTAATGACAAATAATGCGGAATTTAAAAATTAATGCAACACACTTAGTGTAACCAAAGAGTGTAGCCGAATTCCCGGTGAAGAGTTCTGGACTGACTCCTCTAAATTCCTCTAAATAAGAGTTGAGGTGCTATATGAAGCTCTCTTGGTTCAACACAAGTGAGGCACACACACAATCAATATCAAGCATATAAATATGAATGAACAATATGAATCAATGCAAGGCACAATATAAAAGAGAGAGTTAGAGAAAGTGGATCAAACGCAAATACAAGGATATGTTTCGAGGTTCGAGCACCTAGCTCTACGTCTCCGCCTTCACACAGAGGGATTTCCACTAACTCGTCCACACAGGACTTCTCACATAGGGAACCTCCACTGAGGATTTGGGTAAATACAATTTGGGAGTACACAACTCCTCTCTCCAACAATACAACCTCTCACTAGAGGTTAGGCATAAAGCCAACACAAGATCAACCTTTTACTAGAGGGATACCAACAAACTCAATCACCTCTACACTTAGAGGGATACCAAACCCAATTGCACCACCTCCTCTACACTTAGAGGGAAAGGCACAAAGCCAAGCAAAGATAAGGGTTTATAACACTTGGTGGTTTCAACAGACCACAAACCAATTCTTTCTCACAAAACAAAGATCCTAATAGATAGGATCAATATGATAGGCTTAAGTGTGAGAATATAAAGAGTTTGAAAATCAAAAAACACAAAGAAAAACTCTTGAGAAAACTTCTAGAATAGATATAAAATGAAGATCAAAAATCAATCCCAAAGACTTTTCCTTTTCTTAGTTTTTTCAACCCTTTTAAAACAAATAAAGATTAAATCTTTTGGCACAAAAACTCTTTTAAAAACTTGTTGTAAAACACTTGTAAAGGTGAGAAATTTTACTCTTAAAATTCTTGTTTAAAACAGCCAAGGAATGAGGTATTTATAGCCCCAATCTAAAATCTTCCCGTTGGCAGCAGGAAAGGGCTGTTTTGCCCTTCCGATCGACCACCCGGTCGACTGGACAACGGTCAGATTTCTGACTGTTGTGCCACCGGTCGACCACCCGGTCGACGGGGCCTGGATCTAGAGAGCAACGGCTCTCTGGCCGGTCGACCGGAGCTGGATACAGAGAGAAGAATTCTCTGCCGGTCGACCGGTCGGTCGATCGGGGCCTTTTTCAGAGAGCAGAAGCTCTCTGGCGGTCGACCGACCTGGTCGACCAGCCCACCAGCCTGGCTGCGTGCACGTCTGTGTACGTCGGTCGACCGGACCGGTCGACTGACTTTTGCTTCGGTCGACCGGCCCGGTCGACTGGCAGATAGCCTGGTCCAACATTAAGGGATTGAAAACTTGAGTTTTTTTATTATCAAATAAATCCCATAAAATCCCATAAATTTCACAAAAATCAGTTCTAATTAGATCTTTGAAATACAAATATGTGTGACAAAAATTCAACACATATTACAAACTATTTGAACTATTTTTGTGTTCTTGAAAATTTGCCTTAAACCAAAATCCGTTCCGAAACTTGAATTTTTGAAATGGAAAACCGTTTTCTCCAAAACTCATGTAAATACAAAAAACATGATATTGAAACAATTTTGAAGCATATTGTATATGGATAGAATCCAATATACATGAAAGATATTATATCTATGTTTTTGACATTAAATCCAAAAATAATTTTTGTTTAAATACAGAACTCCAAACACATGAATAGGCTTATCAAAATAAGTTTTTCTAAATAGATGAAGCATAGATGTATATAGATCAAATCTAATATATATTAAACTATGTAAACTTGTTTTGATTCATCTATTCATGAAAACCAAGATCGGTTAAACCGAAAACCAACACATGAAACTTTAAACTTGTGTGTATTGTGAACTTGAGCATATCACACTATGTAATCTTTACAATGAGATCTAAACAAACTAAACACAAACCGATGTCTTCTTGTCTCCAAGCCGATTCGATCCAAACATGATCCACCGAGCTTGACTCCAACTGAGTGCTAGATGTGAACTTGATGCTTGAGCTCTTAAATCACCATGTGAAAGCTCCAAAACACCTTTGTTGAAGCTAATCACCTACTAATATCTTGATTAAATATCTGAAACTAAATATCACAAGATTATTAGTAAATTATAACTACATGAGTTAATCATAATCAAAACTAGAGTGAAGGGCCTCTGGGCCGACATTACAATATGATGCAAGTAGAATATCAAGTATAACATATTAATTCTACAAGGCATAACATTATAACTACATCATTGGCTTGATGTCATTTTATGGATTTAAGACACATATTTAATAAAAAGAAACACTCACCTTACTCGAAGCTGTAGACGAGGCACCACGACGACGACCTTAGCAACGGGTCAGATCTGAAGTTGGGCGAAGCGGGTCGGACTTGGTTTCTAACTTGAAGCTCGCGGGTATGGGTTGGAGATGCCAAGGCAGTGGGGGCGCGACGCCAGGGTTTGGGCGACCTAGGTTCGCGCTGGGTGTGTAGTGCTCGGGCTCCACGCGATGTCGCTCACTTGGGCACGAGGGCGCGAGAGCAGAGGTGTGGGCATCGGCGGCTTTGCAAATGACCGGCAACAGAGGAGGAGAAAGTAGGGTGGTGTTGGTGCAGGCCGAGGATGACGAGAAGGAGATGGTGAAGGGCGAGGGTGGTGATGCAGAGAAAGGCGGAGGTGAAGAAGATGGGGCGAGGTGTCTGCAACATGGAGTGCATGCTAGCGCTCAGGCGTGGTCGCGACGTGGCACGTGGAGTCGATCGACGGCGAGGGTCTGCAGTCGAGGGTGACGAGGAAGGAGCGAAGTAGGGATGATGGCGGTGCTTGCTCGAGCGCGGAGATCAGCTGCACAGGAGAGAGAGCGGCGGTGGTTGGGTTCGGGCGTAGAGAAGAGAGAGGAGAGGAGGGGCAGTAGTCACAGTGAGGAGAGGGTGGTTGAAGGTGTCGGCGGTGATGGTGAGAGGGGGAGAGAGAGGGAGACAACTGCATGATTAGAGTTTGTGTGAAGGGTGAGGGGGAGAGAGGTAGGGGATCCGAGTTAAATATATAGGCTTGTGGGTTTTGTAGTAGATACGTTGGGCTTGGGTTTATGGGCTGAAATGAAAATGAGAAGAAATATTAATATGAGCTTTATAAAAAATAGAGAAAAAGAGAGAGAGAAGAAATTGTTATATGGGTTGGGCTTGAAAGGAAAATGAAATAGAAACTGAAATTGAGTAGAAAAATAGAAATATATTAATTTATATATTATAAACTAGGGATATTACAAGTCCCATATGGGATATACACTGGAAAAGTCTCTAGTATATAATAGTTTTCTTTAATTTAAGAATTAATTATAGCTAGCATTTTTTAGGGAGGAATCGTGAGAAAAAATACTTGGGGCATTATAGCCACCCCTTATTCTTGAATCAATGCTTCATTTGTTTATGAATTTACGCTTGTGTTTCGCTCTTACTTGGTCACATTATGTAATTCCGCCATCATTTTATTTAAAGCAATTATTTTCACCCGTGACTTTATGACTTCTTCTGCTTCTCATTGAATCCTTTTGCTTACCCATAACCCAGCATATCTTCTTCTATTTCCTTCTAGTTCTTATTGTATACTTTGTAAGTTGGAGCGGAAGAAATCATGCGATCCAGTATAAATAATTTTTTTTAATAAAATGAACATAAATGGTACTTACAAGTAGTTGCTAATTTTTCCGTTCCACTCGCCTAGATCCGATTTAGGCATGACTTGTAGTATGAACTTCCTGCCTGATCTGATCCAGATGAGGCCTCTGCTCTTTATAACCTTAAAATTAGTTTGGTAATGGTAGATTACAAGAGGAGGAAAGAGAGAAAATTCCCTTTTAGAGAGAATGAATTGATTCTCTTCAATCCACAGTCTCCTCCCTTTATATAATCAACTTTCTTGATCCTATCCGTTCATACCAGTGTTATTTAAACGCAGGGGATTAAATCTTATCTAACCACTTGATTTAATCTGATCACAATATAATAAAACTCATCAAATTTGTGAGAATCAAATCTTTTTTTTATGACCATATCACTATCCAAAAGATCCTTAATGAACGACAAATCTGATTTGGGTTTATGTTTGTTATTGGGTCTCACCCAATATTTTAACAACTCTTAATTGACTCAACACTTGAATTAATCGAGACTACCTAGTTCAAACTAGTCTTTTAGGTTAGGCTGAAATTGGACCTAATTAATTCTTAACTTGACTCGTCCTATGGTCAGTAATAACTAATCAGGATTAGTCATGTAGATCACAATGACTCTTGTACGCAACTATAATATATATCTGATGGGGACATCTAGTCTCTTCATTTAGTCTATTTTAGTTAGTTTCTTTTAGTTGCTTATTTAGTTGTTATTTAGTACCATATTGATTGTGTGAGTGTTTTCCTTTTGTTTTAGGCCTATATAAGGCCAAGATCGTTAAAAGTTTAAGTTAATGATTAATTATGAAAATTACCGTTTGAGTATTTTGTGTAACCAGTGTGCTTCTGGTGAGATGACCAAGGGAGAGGCTCCCAAACCCTATCTTGGGTGGTAAACGTAAGTTGAAATTTTCTAGTGCTTGCCCCCCATCATTTTGGTGTCAGAGCTCAAATCCTGATATTCTACCTATCTTTTCAAATTCCAATCTTTTCCACAATTTTAAAACCCTAGATCTAGGTTTTCTTCCTTTCAATTTGTTTATTTAGTCTTTGAAAAGAGAGAAATCAAAAGAAAAAATCACAAAATAAAAAAAAGAAGAGAGAAAAAAGGAAAAGAAGAGAAAAAAGAACAATGTTCACTCGTTTTCCCCATGATGCCAACTGACGACAACAACCAGATCTGAGTTGCTTTGAGCGCTGTTTATCTCCCGCTTCGTCGCCGAGACTTCTCCATCCACACCCACCTTTGCTGTGTATTCTGCACCTTATCTTCATTCCTACCCACATCGCCGATAACACACCACCCAAATCGACAACGACAGCAGGTTAGGTCGACTCGACATCCCCGATCCTCACTCTTGTAACTGTCGCCGACCTTCAATTAACATCCTCGCCAACAGATCTCAGCTAGATCTGCGTCACCAGAGCCATTCTGACTGCCTCTGACCAGATCCCGATGACCCCATGCCAGATCCAAGGCCGTCACTACGCTTCCGCCATCACCACCGTCTCGTTTACCTTCTACAACCTTTACCGCGATCGTCACTGCCATCTTGATCTCCTCCCGACCTCCGTCACCGACATCCCGAGCCGATCGTAATCATCGACTGCTTCAATCACCGTCACATCCTCTTTTCCTCTCTGTCGTCACCAGAGTTATCTTCCGCCATCGCGATCTCCTTACCGAAGATCTCCGCTGCCATCTCTATCTTTTCGCCGGAGATTGGTCACCGTTCTTTGCTCCGCCGTCGCCTTTATCCCCTTTGTAAGAGACCGAGAGGAGAGAGATTTGGGCTTGAGGGTTAAAATTTCCCAAACCCAAATCTTATAACCCGACGCCATATCGAGTTTAAAGAAAGCGGGTTTTCAAACCCGAACCTGACTCAATTACTTTATTTCAGATTCGGGTCATCTTCAGAGCTCGGACCCGCCCGAACCCGATCCATTTCATTGAGTCAGACCGGCCGACTCAAGTTTGATTGAACCAGAGCCAACTTGGTAACTGAGTCAACTCAGCCCGAGTCGAATCGACTGAGTCAGCTTAACAGCAGCAGCAGTTCAGAGTTTGTTTCAAGCATGTTCGGAGTTCGATTCGAGTTTTGTCATAAGTGTTGATGCATGACCGAGTCCCAATGATGTAACAAGATCATAATCACATTCAATTCAAAGAAAAAGGAAAAACTTAGATTTTGAAAAAAGAAGAATTAGGGTTTGAGAAAAGAACCAGATAAATTTGGGCTTCGCACCCATTGCACCACATGCTTCACACCTTACGCCACAGGCTTCACACCCAAACTCAAGAGCACACTCAAGAATTTTTAATTGAAAAAATTTTCATTTAATTATTGTCTATGAAATAAAAAGTATTTATGCCTATATATAGGCTTTACTAAATGACACTTCTAAAAAATAACCGATATGGTACTAAATGTTCACATAAAATAAATACAGTTAGGCAAATGAAGTATAGCTCAAAAATGACTAAATAAAAGGAAGGCAACACGTGATGTCCTCATTATTTCCCTCGAGGTGGGAGAAACCTCCACAAACAGTTGGATAGCAGATTTGACCTCCACAAGCCTGTGTTTGGTGCCGATACTGTTTTCGCAGCACAAAATCAGCATTTCAGACCCCATTTTCAGTGCTTTGAGCCCAGTTCGAGCCGCTAAGATTCTTGAGTAACTTTTGATCTTTATATACTGAGTTTTTTTCATGGCTTTTACTTTTGTGGTAGATACATAAATACTGATGCTGATGAAAAGGAAGTGAAACGGAATATGTATGCGACTCCCCATATTTTTGAGGTTTGATAATCATATTGAATATGAGAAGTGAGAAAGCAATCTTGAAACTTTCTTCAGTTATTTTATTTTGACATCTGAGTAGAAGTATCATTATGCCCAAATGAAGCTGGTTGGACATGCTTATTGGTGGTGGAAAGACAACTATACCGACGATCAGTGTTGGTTTGTCTTACAAGATTATCTTCGTAGTCTGTATGCTCCACACTTTTTTTAAGCATATGAGATAAATTGCGGAAAGCCCAATGTTAAGCAAGAGCTCGACTTCGAGAGGAGATCAATCACTGATAGCTGCACTAAGTTTCAGGTGGCCCTATAGAGACTTGTACAATGATCTAAAAAGTGGTTTTTCGTACGCGCGCGGTCTGAGAGCGCATAATGCTTAAACAGTGATTAAATGGATTACACGCTTTACTATTATTTTAACATATAATAATATTATAATACTTAAAACGTGCAACTATGAAGTCTATAAACTCCCAAAAAAAGCATAAAAGATATAACAAATATAACTTGAAAAATTAAATTACTAGTACTAAGAAGAATTTTAAAATGTAATAATGTCAATTAGTTCAAAGTAGAGCAATGTACCTTCACCTCCAACAACTATAGTTAAAAATACTTTTTAAATGAACAAATATATCTATTTCTTTCAAAATGTAACATACTTCCAACAACTTTGGTTTATTGTTAGATGCAACTGCAAGTAATGTGCAACTCTATCCTTCTCACGCTTGAGGCACTCCTTAGCTTATTAAAAGTAACAAAAATAATTGGCAAGAACCTGAGCAAAATAAGTGCTTGCGAGGGGAAAGAGAGCTGACCAGGGGGAGGTCGCCGTCGATGCAGGAGGAGTTCGCCGTCGACGCTTTGCTGCTGACCAGAGAGCTGATCGCAAGGGGAGGTCTTTGTCGGCAAAGAGGGAAGTCGCAATGGGAGGATCAACCGCAAGGGGAGGTCACCGGCGAAGGGGGAGTTTGCCACAGGAGGATTAGCTTTGTGAACTTCGTCATCGAGCTTCGGGAGCCCTAATTTCCTAGGAGGATCGTTGTTGCCGTGAGCTTCAGGAGCTTCAAATAAAATTAGGTTTCGGAAGCTTCGTCGTCTCGTTGCCTTGAGCATCAAGAGCTTCTTCGTGAGATTCGGGAGCTTCATCGTCGCCGCAGGAGGAGCGAGGATGCTGATAAATCTAGGCCTCGCGAGCCCTAATTCTCCAATACACGACAATTTATATCCTCAATTATTGGATCAGGTTTGAGTTCAGTTAGCTTAATGGGTTCAAAATTTGAATCCATTTAGAAAACTAACGTTTAAACATGCACTAATTAATCACTGATTAGACGCTTAATCTCTGCTTAAGCGAATTAATTGCCTAGCCAAGTAATCCGACCGCTTTCTTCAAGTTCTGTTCGGTTTCAGGCCGAAAACATTTAAGCGGATGATTAATCAGCCGCTTAAACCTTTTTTTAGAACACTGGACTTGTATCAAGCCAAGCTGCAAAGGCAGACACAGATCCAGAGCCTCCAGTTCTTGTCAACTCCGACATTCTCGAGGAGCCTGGGTCAGAAGTTGTTGCTGAGTTGGAGCCTGAGCCAGAAACAGATTTTGCAATTAAACCAGAGCCAGAGCCAACAATTGTTGATGAGCCTGAACCAGAGCTAGAGATAGGAGACCCTCTTGTAGAGACTTAAACAGATCTCCCATCGGAATTTGCCATAGAGCTAGTGTCACCAACGCCAGCTGTGAGGGTTCCAGTGACCTTGAGATCACCTAACGTCTACGACCCATTACAAATCTTTCTACTAGAGACATGATCACATGAGACCAGTCTATTCATGATGCAAAGTGCAGTCCGTTCAGTGTTCATCATGGATGATTCGCCTCTGTCTGCTACCAGTGATTGGCTTAACCTACCATCCTTTACAGCCAATTTGCCACGGAAGTCAATTTCACCTCCACCACCTTGGTTTAGATTTGATGCCCACGTGCTGGTTCTGCATTCACCGCCATGGCCCGATTGAGCTGGGGAGATCTACACTCGACATGGTCGAGTTTTTCCCAACCCTAGGGGGATGATGGTGACATCTAATCGCTTCATTTAGTCTATTTTAGTTGGTTTCTTTTAGTTGCTTATTTAGTTGTTATTCAATCCCATATTGATTGTGTGAGAGTTTTCTTTTTGTTGTAGGCTTATATATGACCAAGACCGTTAATAAGTTTAGGAGTTAATGATTGATTATGAAAATTGCCGTTTGAGCATTTTGTGTAGCCAATGTGCTTCGGGTGAGATGCCCAAGGGAGAGATTCTCAAACCCTATCTTGGATGGTAAACCTTAGGTTGAGATTTCCTAGTGTTCGTCCCCCATCAATATCCTTTCACTTACTAACACGTAGTGTTAACCATTAGGAATGATAGTCAGTGTCCAACCCTTAGTCAACACTTAACCCCATATTAGACAGACTCAATTGGACTCTTGCAAATCTAATTTGCAGTCACACATGACATGATTAGAAATTTAGACTAGCCCAATTGATCAATTATCTAGTAATAGGTGTTCATAAGAATAGTGAATTCTATATTGAAAATCTCATAAGATCTAAATAATGCCTCACTGAACCCAACTCACCGCTTCAGTAGCTAGTTAACTTAACCATCTTGCACTGGTGAATCAAAGTGCAATTATTCATTATACGACCTACCATGGATCTCTCAAGTTTAACGATAGAAAGTTGTGTTACATATGAAAACTTGTTTTATATTGAGAGTGCCATTATTTCACATGACAAGTTTTCTGTGGTTAACCTGTCAATGCATTGCTAATGCACTCTACGAATCAGTGCAAGATTAAATCTTGTATCGCCGTCACGAGAATCACAATAGTTATAGTACTACTTCATGCATATGGGAACTAATCTAATTGAGGTCTCCCAACCTTAATTTAGTTGTGACATGGTGGAAGGTGCAAGGACATTGAATATCTATTCTCCCGCAATTACATTTTAATGATTGCCAGATGTTTTTACAATGCGACTTATGGATCTTCATATTTCACCTAATTAATTATCATAATTAATTCAATAGATAAAACCATAATTAGTAAAATGCATCACAACAAATTTATTATGTCTGGACATAACACACTTTTGCCTACTCATAGACCCTTCATATTTTCCAAGTCATCTGAAGAGAAACCTTAGTAGATTTCCATCTTATTCTGCTATCATTGTCTTTTTATATAGCTTTTATTTTCATTTCTTTAACCTTTTTTTTGTTTTCAAGTACTTTGCCTAATCTTGAAGGTCTGTTTCATCAAAGTTTGTCATGCAAGTATGTCACTTCAATGTCTAATTTTTTTTTCCTGCTTATGATGTTGTGGTGTTATATATTCAATGTTCAGCCATCCAAAAGCTTATTTGGCACACATTTTGAATTTCCTTTGCCTCAACAAATTTGTGAATTTCTTCCTGAATCTCACCCCATTATCTTAGAAGATTTTGTAATTTTCTCTGCTTACTAGGTGCATGTCACATGTACCAACTTTTCAACAGATAATGTATACCAGTTTTATTTTGAGGATGTGCATGTGTGATTTTATTTTTATTTTATTTTTTTCTGAAGCCTCAGTTATTATTGTGTATATACTCTCTTGACTGACCATTTTTTGGGCAACTAATAACACATTAAACCATGACATCGTCTACTTACTGACCAATAATGTAATTTTCATGCATAAGCTTATTTGCAATTTTTTACTCAATCTTTGATTTGTCAATTGTGTGCTTTAGTTTATCATGCAAATTATATTGTTAAATGCATTCTGCAGAAGCCAATGCCGGAGATATGTGAACCTGTATAAAAGAAAATTGGAAATGCTTCAGCAAGAACAGGTGAGCTAAATACAGTTTCTCAAGTTAGCACTTTCTCCCTTCTTTTTCCTGCTGCTATTCAACGCTTTCTTTTGATTCCTCTGCAGATTAGATTGCTATAAATTATACAACTACTCTGACATGTTACCATTGTCTTGATATTCCTGCACATATGCAGGATGTGTCCATATATGTATGTGTACACATATAACTTGCAGACATATATCTATGCAATAGATACATTCATTTGAATACATGCATACATGTATGTCTTTGTCTGTGTGTGAGCATATTTTTTCTTTTATGTATATGTACATAAAGAATTTCGGAATTAAGGCTTTGTTGCCCTTTTTTGATATAATTTTTTTTTATGTAAGCGTGGACATGCCCACATGCGTATTGTTGTATACTATAAAGTATCTTGTAGCAGGAACTTAAAATATTCATTCTAATTATCAACTGTATTATTTTTTAACTACCATTAATGTTTATGGAGAAGACATGTTGTTCTGTTGCTTTTGTATTATAGTCCTATTTTAATTGCATTGTTCCCTTTTAGTCTTGTAATCAATTAAATGATTCTCTTGTACTCATGTCCATGATTTCACAGCGAATTTCCTATTTAGAGAACCCACTCACTCATAATAAGTCACATGACATAAAACAGTGACTTATCGGTATACAGGGAACATAACAGGACTGCAAGCGGGGTTGTAATGCTTTTCTTAAAATCCCAAAGTAATAAAGTTTAAATAGGGACAGAGAAAAAGGCCAGTGGCGTTTGAGGAGACTAAGAGAAGTATAAATCAGGTTCTATACATTTTGATTGATTTGGAGTGTTGTTGATTCATGCTAAAGTGGTTGACTTTGAGCTCTAGCTACATAGGTTAATAGACATATTAGTAACATGAAAGAAACTGTGTACTGCTGGGATTTTTTTTTTTTAAAATCTTTTAGATCCGATATTTCAGTTTGTTCAGTCGTAATTACTTTCAGCAAGATTCTGCAGGAACAGTGGAAATGTTTTTGTCTTTTTTTCTTTTTTTTTGGGTTGCTTATCAGTGACTGTCAGATGTCTGGTTAATGAAATGCTTCTTGACTGGAAAATATGTTTGTGTGGGTGTGGGAAGTTTGATGCCCTTCAAGTTTCTTATTGAGACTGTTCTGTGTCTGTTTGTCTTATTGACATGTATTTTGAAGAGCACTTATTTTCCCCCTTTGTGTTCACTCTCATATTAGCCACGTACTGTTTAGCAGCAAAAGAATATTATTGACACTTGTCACTTGATGTGTTCACTTTCAGTATTGTGCTGGGAGCTTTTCTGGTTTCCCGGTCAGTTGTCAAGATTATTAGACCTGTCTTTAGTGATATCTCATCCCAATGTGAGTTATTGTTTATAGATTTCTGTGTGTTGGTGCATGGAAGGGCACCCTTTGGAGTCATCTTACAGTTTCTTAAAGTTCCTGCCATTATACTAAAACACCGAAGCTTGAGTGCCCTTTTCTTGTGGGCCAAAACCTTTTTCTGAGCAATATTCTTCTAAGTCTGCTTTATATGCATGCCTGGCTGGATTTAAAAATTGGAGGCCCTAATACCATCTTGAGGTCCTTGCCACTCTACTAAAACTCTGAAGTTGTGGTGAGGGGTTGAGGGATATATTTTCGTATTCTTTCACGATCAATCTCAATTAGCCATCATAATGGTGATGTTAAAGAGGATATTTTTCATAGAATCTTGGTGTAGTTAAAGTCGAACGTGCTTATTGTGTGACCTTAGAGTTTCCATGATGTTCAAGGAAAATTTTGTTCAAGGAAGATTTTTGTGAGGGAGGTTATATGAATAGCTATGCTTTATGTGTGTGAAGTCGGGCAATTAAGAAAAAATAATGTCCAAATATTGAGTGTATCTGAATTGATAATGTTGAGATGGATGAGTGGTAATGAGCTAAAAGATCGGATACAGAATGAGTACATTTGCAAGAAGTTATATAGGTAGCTTCAATTGTAAATAGAGAGGATCAGATGTGCGAGAATTGCTTGAGATGGTTCAGACATGCCCGACAAAGACCAATGTAGTGCCAACTAGGAGTGAGGCCACAGTAAGATAGTATGATAATTGTTAAATTAACAGAGGACACAGCCTATAAAGAAGTGCATTGTTTGGGGCTGGGGGGTGGGGTTTTGGGTTTTCCAGATGATACAAAAAGATTTGGGATAAGGCTCTCTCGTTGTCTGTATGAAGGCGGTGGTTTTGTTTATTTGTTTGATGGTGGTGGGGGTGGCGGTGGGGGACGCTTAACTGTATACTTTTATTTATTTATTTTGGGAAGAAAGATGTGGTTCTAGATTGGTTTCCGTGCCTTGCCTTTTTAGTAGATTTAGCACACCATTTCATGAATCTACACAAAGGAAGTAGTCCTATGGCTCAAAGGTGTTAAATCTTCCAAATGTTTAAAAAAGATATGTACTCTCTTATATATATATATATATATATATATATGTATGTGTGTGTATATATATATGTATATATATATATATTTATAGAGATAGACTTGTGTCATTTTGGATGAATTCGAGGCAGAATCCTTCTCACTCAAATACAACCCTAAGACATTCAAATGCAAGATCCATTCCGTTGAAGTTGATTTACATTATTTCAAGTAACTAAAATTAAAAAATCATATATTTTGAATACTTTTTGCCCTTCCATTAAGTAGGTGCAAAATGAATTGCCGAAAATATCATATTGCTTAGATCTACATCCTTAGACATGCAAATTCTGATCTACACACTTAAAAACTCTCTCTCTCTCACACACACACTCCGATTTTTATTAGATTTCAAATATTCTACACCGTTAAACTAACCAACTCACTATTTTGACCGTCCATTTTGCGCCTACTTGATGGATGGGAAAAATTATTCAAAATACATGATTTTTAGTTACTTGAAATAATGTAGATCAACTTCAACGGAGTGGATCTTGCATTTGGATGTTATAGGGTTGTATTTAAGTGGGAAGGATTCGGCCTCGAATCCTTTCTGAATGACACAAGTCTCTCTCTCTCTCTCTCTCTCTATATATATATATATATATATATATATATATATATATATATATATATAAGGTAGAGTTACAATAAACATAGGTGTAACTAAGTTAAGTCACACACACCTCTTTCCACCACAAAAAATATTTTTTAACACATTGTGGGGACCACTCACATTAATTTTTGTTTGTATCTCACCAAGCAAAATTTTTGTGTGGTGAAAAGAGGTGTATGTAACTTAACTTAGTTACATCTAGGTGTATTGTAACCTTACTCATATGTATATTTGTGTGTGTGTGTGTCCCAAGGTGGCTTAGTGGCAAGTCATTGGGTTTGCTTCCCAAGTAACTTGGATTCAAGGCCCTTGGTGGACATATTTCCCCTGAGTTTTGTCTCACGATTCCCTTTTTCGTGATAGGAAACTCGCAGGGCGGGGGTACGGGACCTGTGAGATTAGTCAAGGGTCACACTCATTGTCCGCGTTGTGGGCCCCGGATACCCTGTCGGATTTCAAAACATATATATAGATCTGAGTACATGCGGAAGGATTCGAGTCCGAATCCTTCCCACTCAAACTTAAATCCCACGACATTCAAATATAAGATCCACTCTGTTGAAGTTGGTCTACATTGTTTAAAGTGGCTAAAGATCAAAAAATCAAGTGTTTTGAATACTTTTCGCCCATCCATCAAGTAGGCACAAAATGGGCGATCGGAAATAGCATTTTTCTTAGATCTATGACTTTAGACATATAAATTCTCGATTCGATCATTTGATCATGATCTAAACATTTAAAAAACTCCACACCAATTTTTTTAGGTTTCAAATATTGTACACCGTTAAACTAACCAACTCACTATTTCGACCGTTCATTTTGCGCCTACTTGATGGATGTGCAAAAACTATTCAAAACACTTGAATTTTAATTTTTGGTTACTTTAAACAATGTAGATCAACTTCAACAGGGTGGATCTTGCATTCGGATGTCGTGGGATTGAGTTTGAGTGAGAAAAATTCAGGCTCGAATCCTTCCGTATGTACCCAAGTTTGTCTGTCTTTCTACCTCCCTCCCTCCCTCCCTCCCTCCCTCTCTCTCTCTCTCTATATATATATATATATATATATATATATATATATATATATATATATATATATAGATAGATAGACTTGTGTCGTTCCGGAAGGATTCGAGGCCGAATCCTTCCGACTCAATTACAACCTACGACATCCGAATGCAAGATCCACTCCGTTGAAGTTGATCTATATTATTTCAAGTAACTAAAAATAAAAAAATCATGTATTTTGAATACTTTTTGCCCATTCATCAAGTTTGTGCAAAATGGATGACCGAAAATAGCATATTGCTTAGACATACAAATTTTCGATCGGACCATTTTATCACTTTCTAAACACTTAAAAATTCTCACGTACTAATTTTTTGTTAGATTTCAAACACC
The DNA here is from genome assembly GCA_038442645.1 of Agave tequilana. Taxonomy (NCBI): domain Eukaryota; kingdom Viridiplantae; phylum Streptophyta; class Magnoliopsida; order Asparagales; family Asparagaceae; genus Agave; species Agave tequilana. The sequence continues at coordinate 96,703 of JAVJIF010009108.1, read as the reverse complement.
GTTAAACTAACCAACTTACTATTTTGGCTGTCCATTTTGCGCTACTTGATGGATGGGCAAAAAGTATTCAAGATACATGTTTTTTGATTTTAGTTACTTGAAATAATGTAGATCAACTTCAACAGAGTGGATCTTGCATTCGAATGTCGTAGGGTTGCATTTGGGTGGGAAGGATTCGGCCTCGAATCCTTCCGGAATGACACAAGTCTCTCTCTCTATATATATATATATATATATATATATATATATATATATATATATATATATATATATATATATATATATATATATATATATGGGTAAGGTTACAATACACCTAGATGTCACTAAGTTAGTTACACACACCTCCTTCCACCGCACAAAAATTTTGCTTGGTGAGATACAAACAAAAATTAATGTGAGTGGTCCCCACAAGGTGTTTAAAAATATTTTCTGTGTGATGGAAAGAGGTGTGTAACTTAACTTAGTTACACTTATGTGTATTGTAACTCTACCCTCTGTGTGTGTGTGTGTGTGTGTGTGTGTGTGTGTGTGTGTTGATGTGCCTGTATGCGCCCCCGCCCTACATACATACATCTGTATAGATACATCATTCATGCATACTACGCATGTACATTCATGTGTTTAAATACACGCAACACATACATTGTGTGTGCGCGCGCGCACGCGAGCACACAATCGCATATATGCATATCTTTGTCTTTATTATATATATGCATATTTGTCTGTGCTTGCAGTGTGCAAATTCTTGTTTGCACAATCAATTTTTTTCCCCTGATCGTAAACTTATGTTTAAAATCCTGTTTTTAGCTTGTCAACAAAGATGTCCTGGCTGAGCTGGAGAAGATGGATAGGGAATATGATGTTGATGATATTCTAAACTTCAGGCGTGTTGCTGAGTATGAATTGCAGGTATGCTTGCACTGCAATATTAAAATATCTCTTACTTAATTTTCTGGTTGAAATCAATAATGACATTATCCTTAGTATATCTCTTACTTAATTTTCTGGTTGAAATCAATAATGACATTATCCTTAGTAAATGATAATGCTAATGCTGTGGGTTTTCATGTTCTTCTATGGTTAGTCAAGGGCATTATTTTTGATTAAAATGGCTTCTGCAATTAGATTTCTTGCTATTTTGAAATTGAATACACTCAAGGAAGCATCAACACGGGTACGGGTATGGACACAGGTACGTGACACGGCAATTTTATAAAATGTATGGTACAGGAACACGACTATATTATATTATATTATATGGTTTCCAGCAGCAATCAATCCAATGAATCACAAAAAACGACGAGAAACTAATAGAGCAGAGATACCAAAATCAAGATAATACAAAAACCAGCAAAAGGCAGCAAGAATCTTCAATAGAAAGAAAACACCAAATTGAAGATAATCACCATAGAGCAAAATAACCACCATAGAAAAATCAAAATCAAGATGATTATCAAAGGGTAGAGAAAGTTAATTCCCTTAATCTCTACCAAATTAAAGAAAAACCATCACAGAAAACAAGATCAAGAAAAATAATTACTAAAATTGAACGTCTACAGTATCTAATATTCAGTTAGTCACTAAAAAATAAACAATAATCACTAAAGTAAGACCAATTAAACCAAAACACTAAGATTAAACCAATTAAACCAATGTCGAGCAAAGAAAAACTATGAAGGCTGGAGTCGCAGGTGTTATCATAAAAAAAACTGTAAATAAATTTTTTTTACTGCTGGTCATCATTGACCATATAGAGAAGTTGAAGCCTCATCATGGTCACTAGACTTCCCTCGACGTCAGATTGTTCGTCAACGTCTGAGTTCAACTGGAAGAAAGGGAAAGAAAAGAGAGGAACATGCGGTAGGTTGTCGTCACTAGAGCCTCATGTTGCTGGAGGTTCATCCACGTCGCTGAAGCTTCATCAACATGGCCGGAGGGTCGCGAAGCTCCGGCCGATCAAAGACGAGGGCATGGGATGAAGACGAGAGGTGTGGGGGTAAAGATGAAGTGATTTGGGGAGAGGACTGATCGGAGAGGGTTTAGATTGGGTTTAATTTAGGATAGCGGGTTATCGGGTCATGAAACAAACAATTAAACCTGATATCGATCCGATAACGCACTCTATATTTAAAAATAATGTTTTGAGGCCCAATTTTTGCCTTTCTTCGGGTCCGACACGGCTGGACGTGTCCGACACTGTGTCCAAGCCTTGTCGGACCCGAACCCGTACCCGGCTCGTACCTGACATGGGTATGAGACCAATACTCGTGCTTCATAGAATGCACCATTTTCACTGACATTTTTCAATTTTATACTGCTGTATTAGAGTGAGAAAGGCTCACGGTTGTGTCTGTTTGATGCATATCAAAATTGTAGTCAGGGAATTTATCCATTTTGGTTGTTCTAACATATGTCATTGTAAGGCCAACTGATATTGCTTATATATTGGTAAGACGAATCTTTTGGAAGATTTGGTGTTTATGCAATTAAATAAGATTGTTCAATTTTTTGGTATTTACATCAATGCTTATTTGATATTGATCAAGTATCATCTTTCAGATTGTGGATGCACATTTTCTTTTTTGTTGCTTAACCTGTTCTCTTTTTATGATTTACAGGAGCTTGTGAACTCGAAATCTTCTAATATGGTAACAAATGATTCTGTGCATTCTCAAGGAAAACAGCAATGTTCTGACCAATCTGCAAACACAGAACGTGGTTGGTTAAACTGGCTGTCCCTTGGCATGCTTGGAGCTGGTGGAACGGCCGACTCAAGTTCATTTGCTGGTGTTGTTTCAGATGAAATAATAAAGGTATAATTGTCTCAATTATTTGACTGAATTTACTCATTGTGGCTCTTATTTCTCTCTTCTCGGGCAGGATATTTATGATGCCACTGAGTTTCATCCGGTGCCTTCTTCTGGTGGGGATTCCTTGAAAAGGGATGAATTCTGTTCATTTTCTGTCAAGCTTTACATTTGTCAAACTGCCTTGACAATTAGCACGGGGTACTACTATACATTTGCAAGTTTGTCAATCCTGTCCTTAGTAGAAGTTTATTGCGGTTGTTCTATTTCAAATTAGAAGGGAAGTGACAATGATTTTAGCTTGTCATTGATTTGGATTCAATCTTCAATATGAGCTGTAGTAGTGAAAAAGGTGATATATGGTATGGTTTAAAATGTCGGTACCAGTATGGCTCAATGATTTTTAGTCTCAATGTTATCCATATTGGTCATCAATATGGCCATACCAGCCAGTATTATAGGGTTAATATCGTATCTGCTACCTCAAAACCCAATACAACATTGCCGATAGGCCGATATTTTGAACCATGATATATAGTATTCTTTTCTATTCTCTTAAAATTGATCTAATTTGTAGTATGTTAGTTGATAATTGTTGGCTTCTAATTTACTCAAACTGGATCTGTGTGTTTTCTGCTTGCACTTATTCCAATGTATGTACCTTTTGCAAAAGTAATCTTATCTTTTAAAGGATATAGAAGTGAAGGCCTTGCAATTTGGTAGATTTTTTTTTCCACGTCAAATTACTGAAGGGTTGTGTTGTGTGGGGATGTAGTTGCAGTGGATGAAGCAGGTCCCCCGTTTTCTTGTCATCATATTTGGTCTACTTTGATGTAGATGCTGTTCGGAAGAAATTCTTTTATTGGAGAATTAAATTTCATTCACATTACATTAAGCTTTCTTTCATTCTTCTTAAATTCTCAACTTCCGTATAAATTTTACCGCTGCCAATCTACTCTTACCGTGGAATGTAGTCACAATGACGTAAAATAAGTCATCTTTAGGAGAAGATTTGAAACACACAAAGATACACATTTTTGGCTTTGTGCCATGAATTTCAAATTTTGAACTCCCATTGTGTAATTCACACAGCTATACTGAGGGCTTATTTTCTTTGGTTTATATATCCCCATATGAATCTGCACATCATTTTCTTAGGGAATACTGTCCGACTTTCTTTCAGGGGTCTAAGTATTTCAACGCAAGGTGAAACCTTTTTCCTGTGAGAGAATTTTGTAACCAAATGTATTGCATTTTTGTTGTGGTATGCATTAAGTACGTGCTTTAACATATTAGTGATGAATAAACACTTCAAAGTTTAATATGCAGATGCCTGGATACTTATCCGCTATGTAAAGAATTGTGTAGAACCATGTTGTTGGTGGTTTTATATTGAATTCATATAGAACATGCTGGTTATCTACCTTGTAATAGGTAGGATTTAATAACATCATCATTTTTCATTATTACATTGGTCGTTTCAAACTTCACAGAGGAGGGTCCTGAATGTAGCTGTTCGAAAAAAATGACTCATATATCCAGCCTCAATCTTTGATAAAAGCTTTTAGTTTTTTGTTTCTGTTCATTCAGACCTTGTGCATAGTAAATCACTGGTGTTAGTTATTTCAATTTGCAAATGTTTTTCATTCTGCAACTTTCATTTTTTTTTAATTTCTTTCTGAAATATGTATAGAGTAGGCTGCAATTCGTACTTACAGTTTGACGTTTATGTATTAAAAGATTGATTCTCCTGGTATCTATTATAAAGCTACATTTCATTCATTTTATGAGGAGAATTCATACACAGATCTTCCCTAACTTTGTTACATGCGCGCGCGGACACACGCATGCAAACCCACTCCCACCTAGCACCCTCGCCCCTAAACGCATATTCCTTGAATGCATATTTACCTTAAGTGGCTAATTGTCTTGCACTGCATTTTTTCAGGAGACACAAAAGGAGTATTGCTAATGCGACACTTGATGGAATTGATGTTGAATGTAAAGTTTGGAAAGATTCAATTGCCATTCTTGCCTTGATAGGCTTGGTGAAGATAATCAACCCTTGTGATAAAACAATAATGTTACTTGCTAAAAAGGTCACTTTTCATTTTTATCTTTTGATTTAATGTGTACGTTATAAAACACTACTATGATTCTATCCATTATATATATTAATAAATCAAATCTTGTATAGGCTGTTTTTGAGGAGAGTTCACTTGTGGATACGCTTCCCTTTATTGACATTCAAATTAACATGCTACAACCAAACCAAAACTCTGAACTTTCGGTGAAGGTATTTATTTGTACGTTGGTTTAAATTCCTTGCTCAAATAATTCATTTGATGTTCAGATTCTTTTTCTTTTTGGCAGTTATTTTGTTGGTATCATCATTTTTTTATTTTTTTGTTTATTTAATTTTTCACTTTAACCTTCTAATAATTTATGGTGTTATTAGGTTATGTTACTACCATTCGAAGTTACCTATGAATCAGATTTCTTTCTAGACCTGATATCCTTCTGTGAAATTTTGGTATCTTTCCAGTTCCAGCACAACAGGGTAAGTTGGACTGCGTTTTATGTTTCTTCCTGTACTTTTTCTTTCTTTCCTTTCTTGATTTAGATTTCATTCATCTTGTTGATGATCTAAGAAGCACGGATACAGACACAAAACACAGGTATGAGCCACACGACAATTCCTTTTAAAGTAAGACATGGGACACGACAACATGGCACTAGAATGTATAAAAAACATGTAGAAATGATAAGAGAGAGTACATATATAAACACACACACACAAACATGTCTGTGCACCCAAAAGTTTCAGACACCTAATGCTACAATAACACATAAACACACATGCTAAATTTTTTAACCTATCATACATTTTTATAACTTAGCAAAAGGAATGACCTTTGGCTCTTCAACTTTCTATAAAGTAGCTAAATATTTTACACTTCTTATATTGAAAGATATCTAAACTTATCATACTTCATACAAATTAATATTTTGATACATTTTTCCACTATAGTGAGAGAGAGAGAGAGAGACTTGTGTCATTCTGGAAGGATTCATGGCCAAATCCTTCCCACTCAAATACAACCCTACAACATCCGAGTGCAAGATCCACTTCATTGAAGTTGATTTACATTATTTCAAGTAACTAAAAATCAGAAAATCATGTATTTTGAATACTTTTTGCCCATCCATCAATTAAGCGCAAAATGGACGGCCGAAAATGGCTTATTGTTTAGATCTACATCTTTAGACATACAAATTCTCGATCCGACCATTTCATCATGATCTAAACACTTAAAAACACGCACACACTAATTTTTGTTAGATTTCAAATTTTCTACACCGTTAAACTAACTAACTCACTATTTCGGCCGTCCATTTTGCGCCTACTTGATGGATAGGCAAAAAGTATTTAAAATACATGATTTTTGATTTTTAGTTACTTGAAATATTGTAGATCAACTTCAACGAAGTGGATCTTGCACTCGGATGTCGTAGGGTTGTATTTGAGTGGGAAGGATTCAGCCTCGAGAGGGGAGGATTCGAGCCCGAATCCTTCCCACTCAAATACAACACTCCGACATTCGAATATAAGATCCACTCCGTTGAAGTTGATCTATATTATTTCTAATATCTATAAATCAAAAATCAAGTGTTTTGGATACTTTCTGCCCATCCATCTAGTGGTGCAAAATGAACGGCTGAAAGTAGTGAGTTGGTTAGATATATGTCTTTAGACATACAAATTCTCGATTCGGCCATTTGATCATGATCTTAACATTTAAAAACCCATGCAAACCAATTTTTGTTAAGTTTGAAATATTTTACACCTTAAACTAATTAACTAATTATTTAGGCCGTCCGTTTTTCCCTACTTAAAGCATGGGCAAAAAGTATTCAAAACACTTAATTTTTGGTTTATAGATACTTGAAATATTATAGATTAACTTCAACGGAGTGGATCTTATATTCGAATATTCGAATGTCCGAGGGTTATATTTGAGTGGGAAGGATTCAGGCTCGAATCCTTCCGGAATGACACAAGTCTCTCTCTCTCTCTCTCTCTCTCTATATATATATATATATATATATATATATATATATATATATATATATATATATATAGCTTAATGAATATCTCAAGCATGTAATAGGAACAAAGATTTGCATGAAAAAAATGTAGGAACACATTGAAGAAGTGTTTGACAAAATATTGTAAACTAAAGAAAATATAGTATATAATTATCAACATGTTTGGAAAGTGTTCGAGGAGTGTCAAAGAAGCGTCGATGTCCGATACAGGTGTTTGAGTGTCCCATATGGGTACACCATCAAGGTAGAAGTGTGTTCGCCACATAGTTGATGATAATTTTTTATATGAACACATATAAAGCTCCACCAGTATTGCTATTGTACCAGGTGCAAGCATTTGGAATTTGACATTTTGGCTTTGCAACAAATAGACTTTCATGTGCATTACTTCTTGTTGAAACTCTTTTCCTTGTTGCATTCAACTTACTGGTTTAAAAATTAGTTACCCTGATGTATCTTCTAGTTTTACTTTGGGTTTACTTCATTCTCTTGCAACATTCTTCTATTTTCTGATTGTCTTGTATCCTAGATGAGTTTAAACATCCACCCAACACCTCTTTGTCTTTTCAATTCACCTAAAATTCTTGTTGTCAATCCCACTTCTCTGACCAATGTCATCATCATCTTCAGTCTACACACATTGTCAAATTCTCGGAGTATGAATTGGATCAAAGAAGCTGGATTAGGATTTTTGTTTTGGCAGATATGGACGAAAATTAGGAGATAATTTAGGAGGGTTCTGAAGTCATTCATGACAGATTTATGATAAAGGTTAAGGGATTAGATTTAGGATGGTAGTAGAGTGTGAGAGAAGGAAGGGAGGTGCGTGAGGTGGAAGGAGAGGTCATTGCCGCTGTCAGTCATGGAATTACCAGTGAAGGTGGTGGATGTGCTTGTTTGATTTGGCGTTATTGGCCATGAATGAGTAAGAGTGATAGGTTGGAGGAGGGAAATGTTATTTTTGTAACAGTCAGGTTATGGAGGTTTTTGTTGAAAATATAAATCTTTATAATTTATCAAAAAATGGGGTAATCTGGTATTTTTTCCCCTTTGTTATTAGTGTGTTGTCGAGTTGGACAATGTAAAATATGTTTATGGTGTTCAAGTACAGAAGAAATGATTAGAAGGTATTCATATGTAAAAGATGTTAAAAGCTTTATTCTATTAATTTGGAAAGTTGGCCGTTCTAATCTGGTAACATACGGAAATTATATCCTTGCAATAATGTATTTTGATCTATGAAATATTTATCACAGGACTGATTATACCGAACTCGGTCAGTGTTGCAATTAATGTTTTTTTCCTTCAATGCCTGTCCCAAGCCAAGATAAAGGAGGAAGGTTATGTTAGGTATCCAGTAAGAATGTAAAACATCGTCAAATTTACAATATCCGGCCCCAAAAGTTAGGGAGAAAGGCTCTGTTTGTTGTTGTTGATGATTATTACGTCATGTGTAACGTGAATTTCCTGCCTTTTGGGTAATTAGAGAATGATTATCTAAAATCTGTGATGTAAAACGCATATGCGTGTGAATTAAAAATCAGTGATAGACCAAAATTTATCTACGTTCCACCAACAAAACGATCTTGAGTAGAAAATAATTAAAACAAATAATAAGACAATTGGATTTTAACAAAATATCGCAATTGCAGTTGTACAATTTTTAATCTAAAATAAACTAATGCAACTGTCGGTTATGATGACAGAAGCTTGTACAATCAATATTATGATCAACAAACATAGGGTAACAAATTCTCACAATCTTACTATTTGTGGCAGCAGATATAATCGATAAAATAATAAAAGACGGTTATTTAACTTATAAATAAAACCACCGTGTTAAAGAAAATTACCTGATGTAGATTACAGAGACTCAGCGACTTGAAGTGGATGCTAGTGTGTAGCTCTCGTCGTCACGATCGCAACGCCTCAAAAATTGTCCCAATCAGACTCTGGATCGTCAAGTTATCACCTGAAACGCAGTGTGTGCTAACGGGTCTTCGTTGTGCTTCTGACTCTGCGACTGGAACTTGGCGGGTTCGAGTTGGATCACTGTAGCACGCGGGTTTACCACTTAAACCCGCAATTTCTTGAGTTGGATTTTGGGTTGGAATTGGATCTAAACCTGCTTGGCCTTCAATGGAACCCACTATCTTCTTCTTTTTTTGCTTGTAGGCTGGCTGTCGGGCAAGGGTGGCAAGGGTGGTGCTCGGCTGTGGTTGGGGCGGCACTAGAGGAGGAGGAAGAGGCGGATAGGTCCCGGTGAGACTCTGGTCGTTGTTGTCAAGAGGGAAAGACTGGTGCTGGTCTCTTGTGGATGAGGAGAGAGAACGAGAGAAGCAGAGGGGGAACTTGGTGGTAGTGGCTTGGGGTGGGAGGCATTGGGTGACGCTTGTCAGAATGGAAGGAGGGAGGCAGAGCGAAGGCATGATTGGGCGACAGTCGTGGTGATGCTCGCAGGTGAAGGGAGGAGGTGGAAGTGAGGGAGTTGGGTTGTTTTCGTGCTGTTTTGGTGAAGGAAGGGGAGAAAAAAATGAGGAAGAAGAGAAGAACATTGGAAGAGAGAGAACGAAAGAGAAAGGTAAAAATAGAATGACGCTGGCTGTTAGGGAAAGAAAGAAGAGAGAGAAAGAGAGAAGAAACTAGGGTTAGAGTTTAATTGGAGAGTAATTAGGAATCTAATCCTAAAACAAATTGAGAGAATCAATCTCACACAATATTTTTTTAATCAAAATTCTTCATTAATTATTATTGATATAATAGGGCCTTTATATAGACTTTTACAAAAATTGAATCCAACTCAAACTCCTAATCAAAATAAAAGTACAATCTAAATTTTAGAAACTGAAAAATACCAAAATAAAGAAACTAAAAAAAACAAAAATAAAGAAAGAGAGAAAGTTATACAAAACTCTATTACTTCAACTCGAAATGGGACTTTTTGGATCCGTCTCTCCGACTCTTTCATCTTAGCTAGATGTCTGTATCATTCTCCTCGGGTGGGAGAAAACTCGACTCCGTCAAATTAGATGGATTGGGTCTGCCATGCTGCACTGGATCAGACCACTGCATATCACCTTGATCTAATCATGAATCAACATTTGGTGTTTTTTTTTCTAACGGATCAAATGCCTGTGAGTCTTAACAGATTTGGTGGTGATAGTCTCATCCTCTAAAATTTTATTAACTTCTCTGCTGTAGTGGGATGAGTATTTAGGAGTGGACTAATGAGAGGCTCTCAGAAAATGGCTTAGGGGAAGGCTTATCAATCAATGAGTTACAATCAAAATCCTTGCAATCCACTAGATTATTAACATTGAAAGTACAACTAATGCTATAATCTTTAGAAAGATTTATAACATTAGTATTGAAATTCAGTTTATTCAAGATCTTGAAGGGTCCAACACTGCGGACATGCAACATCTTAACAGTTCCCAAGGAAACCATTTCGGATAAATCCAAACTATCACATAATCGCCTACATTAAAGTTTTAAATATTTTTCTATTGTCAGTTCATAAAGTAGGCTTCACATTGCTCCATTTATTTTCATCACTGATCTCTTCGTGTAGTTTGTGCATGTGTTTATGTGATGCAAATGCAGGTGCAAATTCAAATATTTTATAGTGGGATGGTGTTAGCGGTAAGGGAAGAAGCGGTTTAAGGACATGATATGCATGACTAATTGGATATAGAGAAGGAACAATATCAATGTGAGGTGAAGAAGTTGGAGAAGTTGGGCGCCATACTAGATGTTTGCTTAGGTTGTCCAGTTTTGGGTCTCAAGAATAGCAGCTTAATTTGCTTACCCTCATGCTCAAATTTACACATGTTGGATCGACCGTAAATGATGATATTTTTGTCGAACAATCATGGTCTACCTAATATAATTTGACCCACGTTTATGGTGATTACGTCATACTAAATGTTGTCTTTATAATGATTGAAATTGACTGGGACAAGATATCGTTGTTTGACCTTAAGTGCCGTGGAGTTAATCCATGACACGTTGAATGGGAGAAGGTGGGATATAATATCTAATCTAAGATTTTCTCACAGTCTAGACGATATTGCATTGATACAACCAATGTTTAAAATAACGATAACGTAGCAATAACGTTTTTCCTTTGTTATGTTAACATAGGTTATAACGTAACGCATAACGTAGGTTACGCGATTTAATATTTATTTAATAAAAATAAACATATATACTATATTTAAAATTTTTATAAATAGAAAAATAATTTTAAAATATCTAAAAAAATCAAAACAATATATAACACATTTAGCAAGTCTCACAATAAATTTTAGCGAGTATCGAGGAACTAAGGTGCTCCGATGTCGTGTAGTTCCTCGTCAATTGAAGAGAGATCGACGACGAGTTCCTCGTCAATTGAAGAGTTGTGCTATTTTTTTATTTTTGGAGCATTAAAATCATACAATGACAAGTTCCTCGTCAATTGAAGAAAGATCAACGAGAGAGGAACTGGAGTGCTTCAATGCTCGCTGATGAGAAAGAAATGAAATTGAAGAGAAACTGTAGAGAGGAAGAACCACACGAGAGAGTCGTCGTCGTCGACTGCAGAGAGAGGAGGAACTTGGGTGCTTCTATGCTTCGGTCGCCGTCGCCAATTTAGGGTTTCACATAGATTTGGTCTTGAGAGAAATCGTTTCGTTGTTTTATATTTGCAATTTGTGTAAATACGTGAGTTACGAACGTTATGTTATTTTCATAACGTAACGTTAGTAACGCTCCAAAAAACGCTCATTATAGGGAACTGCGTTTTTTGCGAGTGTTATATAACGAATGTGTGTTTTTATGTTCTATAACGGGTTATAACGAGTTACATAATGGGTTTTTTAAAACATTGGATACAACTTTTACTGTCCACAATCACCTTACAACTCTTGTCTCCAATCTTGGTGAACATGTGAAAGGTTGCAATTCTTCTCTAATCGACTTTTTCTGCTGGTGGAGAGGGAACACATTTGACGACGGACAAATGGGTAGACGGCATTGGCCTAATGCATTTGAGACCAACGCCATCGGTTGATGACTCATCAATTTCAACAATGTCTGGGTGATAGGTGTACTCCGAATTTGACTCAGTGGCTTCGGTGGGTGTTGAAAATACACCTAGAGGAGGGATGAATAGGTGTATGGCTATTCTAATGACAAATGATGCGGGATTAAAAACTAAATGCAACACACTGTGTGTAACTAAAGAGTGTAGCCGAATTCCCGGTGAAGAGCTCTGACTTACTCCTCTAAATTCCTCTAAATAAGAGTTGATGTGCTATTTGAAGCTCTCTTGGTTCAACACTAGTATGGGCACACACAAACAATACCAAGTATATATGTATGATATGAACAATATGAAACAATGCAAGGTATAAAAGAGAGAGAGAGTTAAGAGATAGTGGATCAATCGCAAACAACAAGATATGTTTCGAGGTTCGAGCTACTGCTCTGCGTCCCCGCCTTCACACAGAAGGATTTCCACTATGCGTTCACACAGGACTTCTCACACGGGAACCTCCACTGAGGATTTGGTAAATACAAACTAGGAGTACACAACTCCTCTCTCCAACAACACAATCTCTACACAAGAGGCAAGACACAACAACTATCACCTCTCACAAGAGGGATAAGACACTAAGCCAAACAACCACAATCACCTCTACACTTAGAGGGATACCAACAAACTCAAACTCCTCCACAATCACCTCCACACAAGAGGGATGAATACAAACCCAAAGCACAACCTCCTTTACACTTAGAGGGAAAGACACAAAGCCAAAGCAAAGAGAAAGAATATAACTCTTGGTGATCACAAAGATCACAAACAACTTTGGTGATCTCATTCGATCACAAACCAATTTTCTCACAAAAACAAGATCCTATAGATAGGATATAGATGATAGCTCAAGTGTGAGAAAATAAAGAGTTTGGAAATCAAAATCACAAAGAAAACTCTTAGGAAAAATTCTAGATAGAAATATAAATGAAGATCAAAACTAATTCCTAAATACTCTCTTTTTCTTTAATTTTTCTAACCCTTTAATAACAAATAAAGATAAAATCTTTTAGCTTAAAAACTCTTGAAAACTTCTTGCTATAACACTCATAAAGATGGGAAAAATATCTCTTCAAAAATCTTGATAAAAACAGCTCAAAAGAAGGCATATATATAGCCTCTCAGAAATCTGCCCGTTGGCAGTCTGGAAAAGGCAAAGCTGCCCTTCCGGTCGACCGCCCGGTCGACTGGCGCAACGGTCATATTCTGACCGTTGTGCCTCCGGTCGACCGCCCCGGTCCACCGGGCCAAGCCATCGGTCGACCGCCCGGTCGACCGGCCAGCACCCGAGAGTTGGGTGCTTTCAGTCGGTCGACCGGCTGTTGTGGCTGGCCTTTGTGCACGTCTCGTGCACATTGGTCGACCGGTCCGGTCGACCGAATCCTAGTCCGGTCGACCGTCCGATCGACCGCCAGTGCGGTGAAACTGAAAATCTGGGACTTGAAACTAAGGTTATTTATTACCAATTACATCCCATAAAATCACATAAATTTCACAAAAATAAGTTCTTGTAAGATATTTGAATACCAAACATGTGTGATTAAAAATCAACACATTACAAACTATTTGAACCATTTTTGTGATATTGAAATTTGGCCTTTAAACAAAAATGATATTTTCTAGAAACCAAACTTCTAAAGGAAAATACAGTTTTTCTATAAACTTGTATAAATACAAAAACATAATATTTAAACTCATTTGAAGCATAGGGTGTATGGATAGAATTCAATACACATATAAGATATATATCTATGTTTTTGATATGAAATCCGAAACCGATTAAATTGAAAACCAAACATTAAACTTGTGTGTGTGTGAACTTGAGCATATCAATACTATCTACCTTTACACAAGATCTAAACATAATCTAAACACAAACTGAAGTTTTCTTGTAGAACTCCTTCTCCAAGTCGACTCGATCCAAATGCGATCCAACGAGCTTGACTTCAACCGAGTGTTAGATGCGATCTTGACACGTGAGCTCTTGAATCAACATGTGTTAGCTCCCAAACTCTTTTGTTGAAGCTAAACACCTGCTAATATCTTGGTCAATCACTGAAACTATTTAAATACAAGATTATTAGTAAACTATAACTACATGAGTTAATCATTATCAAAACTACAGTGATGGGCCTTTGGGCCAACAATCTCCTTCTTTTTGATGATGACAAAACTCATGGAGTTATAATGTTATTTATGCATGGATTAAAGTTAAGCTTTTATAGATGCTCTCACTTAACTCATGCATAGCAATAAACATGAAGATATTCAATGAAAGCATAAACCAAACAACACATATATGCATAAATGGAAATAAACATGCAGATACGCACCAAATTCTTTTCCCTTTTTTTCATAAACGAGGAAATAAAATAAACATGCATATATAAACTCTCAAAATACTTCTCCCCCTTTTTATCAATTCATCAATAAAGGGGCACAAACAAAACAACAATAAAGTTATATATGCGATATACATTCATGAAGAGGAGAGACGTAAAGTTAACTCTCCCTGCATACATGCAATACATGAAAAGAGAGGACTAGACCCTAACCACATAAAGCATAATATACAATGTATAAAAGAAGATGTGAAGCTCCTCCTACACGTGTATTACATATAGAAGAGAGGTCAAGCTCCTCAATATGAGATACACTCAACATAAATCTATATATTGAGAAGATGTTAAGCTTCCCTTGCATATAAGCAATATATATGAAAATATTATGAAAGCTTTTTAAAATAAATTTTGATACCAATTGAAAATATCTTGTAAAATTTTGATACCAATAGAAAATGAAACATTGTACGTTTTTTATACCAATTGAAATATATTATAACTTTTAATACTAATTGAAAGTAAAAACTAATTGAAAATACAAACTAATTTTTTTTAGGTAAACACAACTCATTTTGCAATAAGGATACCAAATTGAGAATAATACCAATTTAAGATTATTGATACCAATATTGAAAATGTTAGGATACACTAAAACAAAGTATTTTTAATCATAAAGAGTGAGTAAGATACCAATTGGAAATAAAACTGATTGAAGGATAAAAACACGAATATTTCTCCCCTTTTATGAAATACTAATAAAAATAATGCATAAGCTTGTATAAGATACCAATTGAAAAATAATTGACATTAAGGAGTAAATCAAGCTAAGCATAAATATAATTTGTGCATTAAGATGTAAATATATTGTAAGCATAATCAAATCATATATATATGTATGAAAATGAATACACCAATTGAAATTGATACTAATTGAAGTTTGAAGCATACATATATAGAAAACACAAATATGTGTATACAAATATAAAAATATCAATTGTGATACTAATT
This sequence comes from Agave tequilana, assembly GCA_038442645.1. Taxonomy (NCBI): domain Eukaryota; kingdom Viridiplantae; phylum Streptophyta; class Magnoliopsida; order Asparagales; family Asparagaceae; genus Agave; species Agave tequilana. The sequence continues at coordinate 81,356 of JAVJIF010009108.1, read as the reverse complement.
GAAAATATAATGAGGATCAAGTGTATAACTCATAATTATCCACCCTATTCATGCACATGTATAAATAGATTTTCAATTAGGCATACAAGGCATGATCGCCCAACCATCCGCCCTTTGAAGGTAGGGGTTTTCAAAAATAGGATTTGAAAAATAATTTAACATGTCTGAAAACTCTACCAAAATGAAGAATTACGCAACTAATTTTATGATAATCTTGTAAACTAGTACGAAGTCCTTCAAGCAAGGAGTAAAACATGAATGAATTCATGAGAACATGAAAATCACACGATCATCGACACTCAAATAGCAATAAAGCTCATATAACCTCATGAAATAAAAAAATCATGAGTAAACACCAAACATAGAGTGTAAAAGTCATGTGAGTGTACAACAATCATTTGAAAAGCATAATCATGAAAATAGACAATGAAGCTTAAATGAAATTCCTTATAAAAAATATGAAAATCGTCAAAGCTAAATAGGCTTCAAGGTATATGTATGTTTTGTCTCAACAAGAAGTATACATACATATCTCAAACACAAATGAGTCCAAAATAGAATTTGCATGAAAAGTAAGTGACTCAAGGATAGACATGTATATCCAATAGTTTTAACAAAATTACCATATACATGAAGCTAAACACATTATCATGAAATATGTATAAAAATAGAGAATACAAGTTGAAATGCAAGAATCATCAAAACTAGGCTATACTAGTACATCTAATGGGTACAAATGAGCAATTAAGTACAAACATATAAGAATCAAATGTGGCTCATTAGTTGTACAAGTATATACACAAGTTTAATAAAAAACTACATTTTAATATGTAATCAAAAAATGAAGTGCAAAAACATGAACAAACATGATCATTAAGGTAAATGCATATGCATTAGAGAGGATATACACAATAGCTAAACTAAAGTGAGAACACAAAAATATAAATCCATATAATCATGGATGTATCTCAAATACTACATATGTATATCACAAGTCTAATTAACATGACATTTAACATAATAATCATGAAAAACTAAAACATGTTAAAAATCAATAATATGAAGGCATGTAAACTAAATGGGAGTTAGAGATAGTTATCAAAACCATTAGGGCTAATCTCTAGGTCTCCAAACTATGGTGGTCCTCCCACCAAACTTCTCTTGAAAGTGATGCATTCAAAAGTGTCACCATTTAGTTCGGAACGCATCTACCATCAAGGCACCATTACTCTCACGTCAAGCGAGAGCCCACACTTACATCAAATAGAATAGGAGTAGATTTTGGTACCCATATCTTATTAGGTCCATGGGGGTTAGCACCTTTCCTAACCCAAACAAACTTATTTGTAAAATTTGAACTATTTAATTTATCATAACAAAATTTTGCAAGGTGACACTTACGTCCATAATGTGTACAAGTGTACACATGAGTATACATAGAATTATGTGTGTGAGCATGATGAGCATGTGTATGTCGTGATTTGTGTGCATGTATATGTGAAACATGTTTTTTGTGAAACATGGATTCCAATCAAGTGTGGTTCATGGCACAATGGCTCAAAGTGGAGCCCAAACAATCAACACTCTTCTTTAACATAATTATATCATTTTCAACATGAGAAGAAGAGGTGGAGCATGCAATATGTATACTAGATGGTGAAGCATGGCAAACATGTGAATTTAAATCATTTTTCAAAGATTTATTTTCATTTGAAACCAAATCCAATTTCTTTGAAATTAAATCAATTTTATTTTTTAAAAAGTCATTTTCTTTTAAAACAATTTCAAGTTTTGAAGATAAAAGCTCATTTTTCTTCAAGACGTCATCACAATCATTTTTACTTTTTAAGATTTTGTTTTCATTTAAGATAAGATCAAGTTAGGATTTCAATGAGTCCCTTTCATTTGAAATCTCATCTCTTTCTTGCAAAGCCATGTTAAGTTTTGAAAACAACTCCTTATTTTCTTCTTTTATTTTAAAAGTTTTCTTTTTCAAAAGTTTATACTTTTCTAACAAGTTTTCACAAACAATAGATAGTTCTTCATTTAATGCATCAGCATCTATATAGTCATCTCCTGAAGAACTAGCACAATCATCTAGTTGAGTTTCTGAATGTACCTAAAGGGAGTCATTTCCTTGGACCATGTAGCAAGCTTGTTCGGATTATTCTCCGCTAGATTCTTCCTCCACATATTTCATCGTTTGTTGCTTGGGAGAGGTCAAAGTGTTAAGAGTGGAATCACAATGAGAAACAATAGATAAAAGTTCTTTGCTAAGAGTGCATCTAAGTACCTCTAAGGCTGCATTGGCTTCTATATGCTTGTTATTACTAAGATAAGATTTCTTGGTAGTAGCAAGGTAAACATGCATTCCTAGGGTCTTAAGGTACATACTCATTCTAAGCTTTCATATATCGATGTTAGAAACATCAAAAATAGGAGGGGTCATAAAATCCATGAGTGTAAACAATTATGTGTGCAAATACAAATACTAGATTAGTTATCCAAGATCTCACACCTAGGTGGTTAAACCTAATATCAGGAGCGTAGGCTCTGATACCAATTGAAAATACACTTAGAGGGGGGATGAATAGGTGTATGGCTGATCTAATGACAAATGATGCGGAATTAAAAACTAAATGCAACACACTATGTGTAACCAAAGAGTGTAGCCGAATTCCCGGTGAAGGCTCTGGACTAACTCCTCTAAATTTCTCTAAATTAGAGTTGAGGTGCTATTTGAAGCTCTCTTGGTTCAACACTAGTATGAGCACACACAAATAATACCAAGCATATATGTATGATATGAACAATATGAAACAATGCAAGGTATAAAAGAAAGAGAGTTAAGAGATAGTGGATCAATCACAAACAACAAGATATGTTTCGAGGTTTGAGCCACTGCTTTACGTCCCCGCCTTCACACAGAAGGATTTCTACTATGCGTCCACACAGGACTTCCCTCACCGGGAACCTCCACTGAGGATTTGGCAAATAAAAACTAGGAGTACACAACTCCTCTCTAACAACACAACCTCTACACAAGAGGCAAGACACAACAACTATCATCTCTCACAAGAGGGATAAGGCACTAAGCTAAACAACCACAATCACCTCTACACTTAGAGGGATACCAACAAACTCAAACTCCTTTACAATCACCTCTACACAAGAGGGATGAATACAAACCCAAAGCACCTCTTCTACACTTAGAGGGAAAGGCACAAAGCCAAAGCAAAGAGAAAGAATACAACTCTTGGTGATCACAAAGATCACAAACAACTTTGGTGATCTCATTTGACCACAAACCAATTTTTCCACAAAAACAAGATTCTATAGATAGATAGAGATGACAACTCAAGTGTGAGAAAATAAAGAGTTTGGAAATCAAAATCACAAAGAAAAACTCTTGGGAAAAATTCTAGATAGAAATATAAATAAAGATCAAAATCAATTCCCAAAGACTTTCTTTTTCTTTGATTTTTTTCAACCCTTTAAAAACAAATAAAGATAAAATCTTTTAGCCCAAAAACTCTTGAAAACTTCTTGCTAAAACACTTGTAAAGATGGGAAAAATCTCTTCAAAAATCTTGATAAAAACAGCTTAAGAGAAGGCATATATATAGCCTCTCAAAAATCTGCCTGTTGGCAGTCTAGAAAAGGCAAAACTACCCTTCCGGTCGACCGGCGCAACGGTCATATTTCTGACCGTTGTGCCTCCGGTCGACCGCCTGGTCCACCGGGCCAAGCCATCGGTCGACCGCCCGGTCGACCGGCCAGCACCCGAGAGTTGGGTGCTTTTAGTCGGTCGACCGTGCAATTGACCGGCCATTGTGGCTGGCCTTTGTGCACGTCTCGTGCACATCGGTCGACTGGTCCGGTCGACCTACTCCTGGTCCGGTCGACCGTCCGGTCGACTGCCAGTGTAGTCAGGCTGAAAATCTGGGACTTGAAACTAAGGTTATTTATTATCAATTAAATCCCATAAAATCACATAAATTTCACAAAAATAAGTTCTTATAAGATATTTGAATACCAAACATGTGTGATCAAAAATCAACACATATTACAAACTATTTGAACCATTTTTGTGATATTGGAATTTGGCCTTTAAACAAAAACGATATTTACTATAAACCAAACTTCTAAAGGAAATTACGATTTTTCTATAAACTTGTATAAATACAAAAACATGATATTTAAACTCATTTGAAGCATAGGGTGTATGGATAGCATTCAATACACCTATAAGATATATATCTATGTTTTTGATATGAAATCCAAAACCGGTTAAACCGAAAACCAAACTTTAAACTTGTGTGTGTGTGTGTGAACTTGAGCATATCAATACTATCTACCTTTACACAAGATCTAAACATAATCTAAACACAAACTGAAGTTTTCTTGTAGAACTCCTTCTCCAAGTCGACTCGATCCAAACGCAATCCAACGAGCTTGACTCCAACCGAGTGCTAGATGCGATCTTGACGCTCGAGCTTTTGAATCAACATGTGTTAGCTCCAAAACTCCTTTGTTAAAGCTAAATACCTACTAATATCTTGGTCAATCACTGAAACTATTTAAATACAGGATTATTAGTAAACTATAACTACATGAGTTAATCATCATCAAAACTAGAGTGATGGGCCTTTGGGCCAACAGGTGTACCATCTGTTATGCTGTTCTTGACGAGATTAAGACAACTGGCAGCTAAATGTCCATAACCTTGACATTTGTAGCACTTGATTGTGGAACTAACTTTGGGAAAGTCGGGGCTCTTGTTTTTGTTGTCCCGCTCAAGATTCTTACCCCGATGTTATTCCTATGTGAAGGGATTTGGGTACTAGACCCTATTGTGTTGGGGTGATGGGGAAGGTCTAGACATTGAGGCTATATAATTGTGACTTTTGAAAGGGTGACTGGTCTTAGCGGAATTTAGATCTTGGACTAACGCATACGCTACCTCTAACTCATTGACTCCTTTAACTAACACTTCAGTTCGTAAGTCATCTCTAAGGTCAAAATCTAGAAAGAATTTGAGTTTCACCTTCTTATGGAGGGTACTGCATCTGAGAAGGAATTCATTAAATTTTTGAACATATTTTTTTGCAGATTTGTTGCCTTTAGTGTATTGATGCCAATTGTCTATGAAACGAGCGGCACATACTTTGTTTCTAACTCTTCTTTCATCGTATTTCATGTGTCAATTGGTGGTCGATCTCGGGCTGCACACCTGTTTTCTAGGTTGGTCCAATATTGACTAGCTTGGCTAGACGATTTCATTGCATCGTACTTAATTTTTCTAGACTCAGTGAGTTCAAACCATGTGAAGTACCGATCTAGTTGGAGTGTCCAGTTCATAAAAAGTTGTGGGTCGTGAAGTCCCCCAAAGTTGGGACATCGGTCTTAATGTTTTTCAGATATTGAGTATCGGGATTGGATGGGTTGTCTGTGTTGTGAGTCAGTTATTTCTCAGTGGGGTTTGATCATATGTTGATTCCTCTTTAGTCAACCTCTCTTTGAATATCTGAAGGGTACCTAATTTAGCATTTATCTCGACGAACGTTGCGGCAGTTTGCTGGGATCCATTGGGACGGTGTGAGATTCGCTAGACTCTTCTAACAGATGCGGGTGGGCATGCACTACACAAAATCTAAATGAGGATGAAAAGATGCAAATCTAGTCTAGATTAATTTTTTTAAATATAAATGCAATTTTTTTAATGCAATAAGGTATAAAATTTTTTAACAAATGCCTACGTGATGCGGATCCTACCCTAACCGTGTTCTGATAACAAAATTATGTGAAACATATATGCGTGTAAATCAGAAATCAGTGATAGAATAAAACTTCGCTATGTTTCACCAATAAAAATGATTTTAAGTAGGAAAATTATTAAAACAAATAATGAGACAGATGAATTTTAACAAAATATCGCAGTTGTAGTTGTACCATTCTTAATCTAAAATAAATTAATGCAACTGCTGGTTATGATGGCAGAATCTTGTACAATCAATATTATGATCAGCAAACACTGGTAACAGAATTCTCACAATCTCACTATTTGTGGCAGCAAATATAATCGATAAAATAATAGAGGACGGTTATCTAACTCACAAATAAAAAGACCGTGTTAAAAAATTACCTGCTTAGATTACAGATACCTCAGCGACCTGAAGTAGATGTCGGTGTGTAGCTCTCGTCGTCACAATCGTAACACCTCAAAAATCGTCCCATTCGGACTCCAGATCGTTAAGTTATCACCTGAAACATAATGATGTGCTAACGAGTCTTCACTGTGCTTCTAGATTCGTGACTGGATTCGTGACTGTAACTTGGCGGGTTCGGGTTGGATCACTGTAGCACGCAGGTTTACCACTTAAACCCGAAATTTCATGAGTTGGATCTTGGGTTGGAATTGTTGGCCCAGAGGCCCTTTACCTTAGTTTTGATGATGACTAACTTATGAAGTTAAGTTTGCTAATATCTTGTGTTTATTAAGTTTCAGTTATTGATCAAGATCTTAGTAGGTGATTAGCTTGAAGAAAGGATTCAAAGTCAGTTTGGAGCTAACACGTGTTGATTCAAGAGCTCGCGTGTCAAGATCGCATCTAGCACTCGGATGGAGTCAAGCTCAATGGATCGGGTTTAGATCGAGTCTTCTTGGAGATGAAGATCAACAAGAAGACTTCTGCTTGTTTTGTTTTAGTTTTGTTTAGATCTTGTGTAAGGATAGCTTAGTCTTGATATGCTCAAGTTCACACACACAAAAGTTCAAAAGTATTGGTTTCGATTTAACCGGTTTTAGATTTTCAAGTATACATTTATCATTTTCATGAATAGATAATATCAAAACAAGTTTACATGGTTTATATGTATGTTGGATATCATCCATATACATTATTGTTTCATATTGTCTAAAAACTTATTTTGGTATATCTAGTTCATGTGGTTTCAAGTTTTATTTTAACAAAACTTATTTTTAGATTTAATGTCAAAAACATGGATATATCTTTTATATGTGTATTGGATTCTATACATACACACTATGCTTCAAAAAGTGTTTCTATATAATGTTTTTGTATCCATACAAGTTTTGGTGAAAATGTATTTTCATTTCAAATTCAAGTTTGGAAAATACAGTTTTTGTTTAAAGCTAATATTTCTGTGCCTCAAAAATAGTTCATATAGTTTGTAATATGTGTTGAATTTTGGTCACACATATTTATACTTCAAATGTATATATAAACTTATTTTTGTGGATTTTATGTGATTTTATGGGATTTTATATGAATTTATCGAGTTAGATTTCATGACCTATAACCCAGTCCTGAGCTTGCTGGCGGTCGACCGACCGGTTGACCGGACTAGAGTTCGGTCGACTGGTCGGTCTACCGATGTGCACAGGACGTGCACAGCTGCCTTGGCCTTAGGCCGGTCGAACGCACGGTCGACCGACCAGAGAGACCAACTCTCTGGTTCTGGCCTCGGTCGACCGGGCGGTCGACTGTTAGGCAAGTTTGCCTTGGGCGGTCGACCGAGCAGTTGACTGGTATTCCTAATGGCCAGAAATCTGACCGTAGGCCGGTCGACTGGGCGGTCGACCGACCGACCAATCTGGCCTGGTTCTGGACCCCAACGGCTTGTTTTTTTAAGCCCTATAAATAGGGGTTTTGGGGGCTATTTTCATTAAGATTTTTCAAGAGCGTTTTTATCAGTTTTCTAGTGTCTTCTTTCCATTTTCTAAAGTGTTTTAAAACAAGTTTTTGAGCTTCAATTCTCAATCTTTATTGTTTTCAAAGTGTTAAAAAATCAAAGAAATAGGTCTTTGGGAAATTTGCTTTGTGCTCTATTTTTCATATCCATTTAGAGTTTTTCCCAAGTATTTTTGTGATTTTGTTTTCCAAACACTTTGATTTATCACACTTGAGCTATTTAATTCTATACCTATCTACAAGATCTTGTTTTTTTGAGAAAAATTGTTTGTGATCCTCTGAGATCACTAAGAGAGAGTTTGTGATCATTAGATCACTAAGTTTTAATTCTTCTTTGCTTTGTGCTAGGCTTTGTGCCTTGCTCTTGTGTAAAGAAGAAAGAGAGTGGAGTTGCGTACTTCAATTTTGTAATTGTAATTCCTCGGTAGAGGTCCTTTTGTGGAAGATCCTGTGTGGATATAGTGAAAATCCTTTTGTGTGAAGGCGAGGACATAGAGCAGTGGCTCGAATCTCGAAACATATCCCTGTGTTTTCGTTTGATCTATTTTCTCTCCCTTTCTCTTTTATATCTTGCATCGTTACTACTTGTTCATATCATATACATGCTTGATATTGTTTGTGTGCCCACACTTGTGTCCAACAAAGAGAGCTTTTTAAAGCACCTCAATTTTTAGTTTAGAGGAATCTAGAGGAGTAGTTCCAGAGCCTTTCACGGAGAATTCAGGCTCACTCTTGGTTACACAGTGTGTTAGCAATTAAGTTTTTAATTTCGCATCATTCATTATTAGATTAGCACTACAACTATTCACCCTCTCTAGGTGTACTTTCAATTGGTATCAGAGCTAGCGCTCCTGATATTCGGTTTAACCAACTAGGAGTGTGATACTTGCTAATTTAGATATTTGCTTTGCAAACATATTAGTTTGCACTCATGGATTATCTTGCTCCACCTATGTTTGATACTTCTAACATAGATTTGTGAAAATTTAAAATGAGTTCATATTTAAAAGCCCTAGGTTTGCATGTTTATCTTGTTACTATCAAGAAAACCTATTTTGGTAATGGCAAGTACATTGAGGCAATGCACAAGCCTTATAGGCACTTAGGCACACACTTAACAAAGATTATCTTTCTTTGATTTCTCATTGTGATTTCGCTTTTGCAGTGTGGAACACATTGACTTCTCACAAGGAACAAAATACAAACATTTTGGAGAAGGAACCAAGAAGAGATGAGTCCGACCAAGTTTGCTTCATGGTCCAAGGGATTGACTCCTTTGAGGTACATTCGGATATTCATCTAGATGCTAGTGTAAGCTCTTCTAATGATGATCATGGTAGTATGGATGCCCATGCTTTAATTGAAGAGCTCTCTATATTTTGTAAAAATTTGCTTTCTAAATACAAACTTTTGAAAAAGAAGAGTTTAGATTTAAAGAAAAAAATGAAAATTTGTTTTCAAAAAATGATTTTGATATTGTTTTGAAAAAAATGAGGTTTTGTCTTCAAAACTATATTTTGTTGTAAAAGAAAATGATTCTTTGAAAAATAAAATAGTTTTAATTTCAAAAGAATTGGATTTAGTTTCAATGAAAAATATTTCTTTGAAAAATGATTTTGAGTCCCATGTTTGTCATGCTACCATAGATTCATCTTTTATTAATAAACATGTTGCTTGCTACACATCTTCTTCCATTGAAAATGATATATGTGTTTTGAAGAAGAATGTAGATTGTTTGGGTTTCACTTTGAGCCAATGTGCCATGAATCACACAAGATTGGAATCTATGTTTCGAAAGAAGCATACTCTATATATGCATGCACACCCTTCACGGCATACACATGTTCATCATGCTCACACACATGATTTTATGTATGCTAATATGTACACTTGTACACATTGTGGATGTACGAGCCACCTTGCAAAATTTTGCTGTGATAGAATAAATGTTTCAGATTTTGCAAATAAGTTTGTTTGGGTTAGGAAAGATGCCAACCCCTATAGACCCAAAAAGATATCGGTACCAAAATTCGCTCCTACTTTATTTGATGTAGGTATGGGCTCTCACAAGACGTGAGAGTGTTGGTGTCTTGATGGTGGATGCGTTCCGAGCTCAATGGTGACATTTTTGGATGCATCACTTTCAAGGGACGTTTGGTGGAAACACCACCATGGTTTGGAGACATAGAGATTAGTTCACTCAGTTTGATAACTCCTATTTATATTTACATGATTCTAATTAATGATTTTTAGCATGTCATATTTTCAATGTTCATTATGTTAAATGCAATGTTCATTAGATATGTGATATACATAGATAGTCTTTGAGATACATCCATGTTTATATGGACTTATATTTTTGTGTTCTCACTATAGTATAACTACTATGTATATCTTAGTTTTAAAACACGTGCATTTAGCGTAATGATCATGGTTGTTTATGTTTTTGCATTTCATGTTTTGACTACATGTTTGGATGTAAGTTTTCGTTAAAACTTATGTTTATACTTGTACAACTAGTGAGCCACATTTGATTATTATGTGTTTGTGCTTCATTACTCATGTGTACTCATTAGATGCATTTGTGTAACCTTGTTTTGATGATTCTTACATTTACACTTGTATTCCCCATTTTTGTACATGTTTTCGTGTTTAACTTCATGTATATGTTAATTTTGTTCAAAACTATAACTATACATGTCTATCCTAGAGCCACTTGCCTTCATGCAATATTTTTTTGTGAACTCGTTTATGTTTTGGATATGTATGTATATTTTTAGTTTAGACAAAATATACATATACCTTGAAGTTGTTTAGTTTTGATGAAATTAAATTTTTCATTGTTTTATGCTTATGAAAAAAGGATTTTATTTATTGAGCTTCAATGATTTGTCTTCATGATTTTGTTAATTACATGACTCTTATACACTCTATGTTTGATGTTTACTCATGATTTTTTTTTTCATGAGCATATATATACTTTATTGATATTTGAGTGTCGATGATCGTGGGATTTTCATATTTCATGGATATATATTTATTTTATTCATTCTTGAAGGATTTCATACTAGTTTCAAAATTATCTTAAAACTAGTTTCGTATTATTCAATTGGTAGAGTTTTCAAACATGTTAAAATATTTTTCAATCATTTTTTTGAAAACTCCTACTTTCTAAGGGCGGTTGGATGGGCGACCATGTCTTGTATACCTTTAATTGAATATCTTTCAAACATGCACATGAAAGAGTGGTAGGTATGAGTATACATGATTTTAATGAAAATTTATTTTTATATACTCATGATATGTATGAATCATATCTAAATTGATATTATATTGCTCTAATCATACATACATACATACATGATTTTGATTGTGCTTGATTCACAATGTCCATACATACATTTTAAAGCACAAATTGATTTTATGCTAAGCTTTATGTTCTTAATGATAATTGGTATCTTTATAAGCTTATGCACTGTTTTTATTGGTATATCATAAAGGGAGAGAAATTTTTTTATTTTTTCTTTTAATTGGTTTTATCTTCAATTGGTATCTTACTCCCACTCTTTATGATAAAAATATTGTGTTTTGGTATATGCTAACATTTTCAATATTGGTATTAATAATCTTAATTGGTATTATTCTAAATTTGGTATCTATATTGCAAAATAATTTTAGTACTTACCTAAAAATTTGATTTTTACTTTCAATTGGTCAATTGTCTTTGTATTGATATCAATTGGTTAAAAGATTATTTTATTTTCAATTGATAAAAAGATGGTTTCACTTTCAATTGGTTTCTTTCAATTGATTATTTTTATTGGTATTAAAATATTATTTTAAAAATGTTTATTGGTATCGTTTGTCTTCACCCCTTTGTTGATGAGTGATAAAAAGGGAGAGAAGGATTTGTGATTATATATGCATGTTTGATTAATTGTTTATACATATATATATGTTTTTATTGGTATCTTGAGTTACATTGCATATTTTTATTGTTTTATTCATATGCATGAGTTAAGGGGAAGCTTCTATGAAGCCTAACCTTAATTAATGCATATATAAGCTCATAAGTTTTGTCATCATCAAAAAGGGGAGATTGTTGGCCAAGAGGTCCTTCATCTTAGTTTTGATGATGACTAACTTATGAAGTTAAGTTTGCTAATGATCTTGTGTTTATTAAGTTTCAGTTATTAATCAAGATCTTAGTAGGTGATTAGCTTTAACAAAGAATTCAAGGCCAATTTTGGAGCTAATACGTGTTGATTCAAGACCTCGTGCGTCAAGATCGCATCTAGCACGCGGATAGAGTCAAGCTCTATGGATCGGATTTGGATCGAGTCGTCTTGGAGATGAAGATCAACAAGAAGACTTCAGTTTGTTTTGTTTAGTTTTGTTTAGATCTTGTGTAAGGATAGCTTAGTCTTGATATGCTCAAGTTCACACACACAAGTTCAAAAGTATTAGTTTTGGTTTAGGGCCTGTTTGGTTAAGGATGGAAGTGAGGAATTGAGGAAGTGGTAATAATTCCCTTTGGAACTTGAGAATTGGTTAGTAAGTTTTCCGGTGTTTGGATGTTGTTGGGAAGTGTGGTTTGGAAAATGTTTTGTCTTTTCCGGTGTTTGGATGGTAATGTGAAAGTGAAAGTGGAAAAGTTGACCACAAAGTTGACCGTAAAATAATATTAATATAAAAATTAATTAAGAAAAATAAAAAATAGACTGTAATTAGAATGCAAGTGAGATTTACATGGTCAAAAATTAACTGTTTTGTGCTACAATTCATTACAAATCAGATTTACATGACCACAAAATTAACTGTAGCACTCTGAAAGTGAGGAAATGGTTGTGTTAAAGAGAAAAGATAAAAGGAAAAGTGATTTTCTTATTTTCCTTTTCCGGTGTTTGGATAGATAGGGAAGTGAGCAATTATACTTCCCTATTTCCTTACTTCCGCCCACTTCCTTGCAACCAAACAGCCCCTTAATCGGTTTTGGATTTTCAAGTATATATTTATCGTTTTCATGAATAGATAGAATCAAAACAAGTCTACATGGTTTATATGTATGTTGGATTTCGTCCATATACATTATTGTTTTATATTGTCTAAAAACTTATTTTGATGTATCTAGTTCATGTGGTTTCAAGTTTTGTTTTTAACAAAACTTATTTTTAGATTTAATGTCAAAAACATGGATATATCTTTTATATGTGTATTGGATTCTATCCATACACACTATGCTTCAAAAAGTGTTTCTATATCATGTTTTTGTATCCATACAAGTTTTGAAGAAAATGTATTTTCATTTCAAATTCTAAGTTTGAAAAATTTAGTTTTTGTTTAAAGCTAATATTTTCATGCTTCAAAATTAGTTCAAATAGTTTGCAACATGTGTTGAATTTTGGTTACACATATTTATACTTTAAATATATACATGAACTTATTTGTGTGGATTTTATGTGATTTTATAGGAAATTATCAAGTTAGATTTCATTACATATAACCCAGTCCTGAGCCTGCCGGCGTCGACCGACCGGACCAGAGCTCGGCGACCGGTCGGTCGACCGATGTGCACAGGACGTGCACAGCTGCCTTGGCCTTGGGTCGGTAGACTGTACGGTCGACCGATTCAGAGAGCTTGCTCTCTGGATCTGGTCCTGATCGATCGGTCTGTCGACTGACCAGAGAGACCAACTCTCTGGTTCTGGCCTCCGTCGACCGGGCTGTCGACCGTAACCCCAACGGTCAGAAATCTGACCGTTGGCCGGTTGATCGAGCGGTCGACTAACAAGCCAATCTGGCCTGGTTCTGTACCCCAACGGCTAGTTTTTCCCAAGTCCTATAAATAGGGGTTTTGGGGGCTGTTTTCATTAAGATTTTTTAAGAGAGTTTTTACCAGTTTTCTAGTGTCTTCTTACCCATTTTCTAAAGTGTGTTAAAACAAGTTTTTGAGCTTCAATTCTCAATCTTTATTTGTTTTCAAAGTGTTGAAAAAAATCAAAGAAAAAGAAGTCTTTGGGAAGTTTGTTTTATGCTTTATTTTTCATATCTATTTAGAGTTTTTCCCAAGTATTTTTCTTTGTAATTTTGTTTTCCAAACACTTTGATTTCTCACACTTGAGCTATTCAATTCTATACCTATCTATAGGATCTTGTTTTTTTAAAAAAAATTGTTTGTGATCCTTTGAGATCACCAAGAGAGAGTTTGTGATCATTGGATCACTAAGTTTTATTTCTTCTTTGCTTTGTGCTAGGCTTTGCGCCTTCATCTTGTGTAGAAGAGAAAGAGAGTGGAGTTGTGTACTCCAAGTTTGTAATTGTAATTCCTCGATGGAGGTCCCTTTGTGGAAGATCCTGTGTGGACATAGTGGATATCCTTCTGTGTGAAAGTGGGGACGTAGAGCAGTGACTTGAACTTCGAAATATATCCCTGTGTTTGCGTTTGATCTATTTCTCTCGCTCTTTCTTTTATATCTTGCATCGTTATTACTTGTTCATATCATATACATGCTTGGTATTGTTTGTGTGCCCACACTTGTGTTCAACCAAGAGAACTTTTTAAAGCACCTCAACTTTTAGTTTAGAGGAATCTAGAGGAGTAGTCAAGAGAGAAGACCGGTGCTGGTCTCTTGTGTGATGAGGAGAGAGAATGAGAGAAGCAGTGGGGAACTCGGTGACAGTGGCCTGGGGTGGGAGGCCTTGTGTAACGCCTGTCGAAGTAGAAGGGAGCGGAGGCGGAGGCGTGATGAGGCGACAGACGTGGTAATGCTCGCAGGTGAAGAGAGGAGGTGGAAGTGAGGGAGTTGGGTTGTTTTCGTGCTGTTTTGGTGAAGGAAGGAGAGGGAAAAAAGGAGGAAGAAGAGAAGAACAAGGGAAGAGGGAGAATGAAAGAGAAAGGAGGAGAAAATAGAATGGCGGTGGCTGTTTGGAAAAGGAAGAGGAGAGATAAAAAGAGAAAAGAAACTAGGGTTAGGGTTTAAATGGAGAGTAATTGGGAATCTAATTCTAAAACAAATTGAGAGAATCAATGTCACGCAATATTTTTTTAATTAAAATTCTTCATTGATTATTGTTGATACAATAGGGTCTTTACATAAGTTTTTACAAAAATTGAATCCAACTCAAACTCCTAATCAAAATAAAATTACAATCTAAATTTTAGAAACTAAAAAATACCAAAATAAAGAAACTAAAAAAACAAAAATAATGAAAGAGAAAAAGATTATCCAAAACTCTGCTACTTCTTCAACTCGAACTAAGACTTCTTGGATCCGTCTCTTCGGCTCTTTCATCTTGATTAGATGTCTGCATCAATCTGTCTTTAATTTCAGATTTCAGTCATGTAAGGCATGACCAAACGAGTGCCTATAGAAAACCTGCTTTCAACAATAAAAGCTTGCCAATTTTTTTTTTTTAAAAGGAAGTTCTTGCTTACTTTCTGGTAGGCTAAGTGAGAGCGTCTCTGTCCCAAAAACAGCATCATGGGTCAGACATGCTTGGCTATTTAGCTATTGATGTGCAAGCTGTTATGGGGTCTCTGAAGTATGCAGTCCTGCCTCAGATTTACAGGTCCCTCTAATGTTCCGTTGTCTCCATTCATGTACAAGTGTGCTTCGTTCTTGTCTACACGGACTTCGTTGGGAAGCTATTGTCACTTATTCTAAAATAACAGATTTAACATAAGACTTAAAGCTAATACTACTTGTTTGTTGTTTATTTTACCCCAAGAGAATCAGATATATGCTAAACCCTTGTCTAAAGAAATTTTAAAAATTTCAAACAGTGTCCTGCTAAATTTAGTGCTCTTCCATTTTTGTCATTTCATAAACAATTTATCATTGATCTGTGTGAAGTTGCATGTCCATTGCTCCCTACTAATTGTTTGTTTGAGCTGCACATGCTGGTAAAATACGAGTAAAGTTTGAATCCTAATTTACTCTATATGTGGTACTTTATCTACATTATGGTAGAATCCTTACTCATGCACTGTTAAATTTTATTTGTCTTTATATTCTTGTTTATAGATCATGTAAATCCCTTCCAAATGGTCATTTTTTGGAGCTGTTCGAATATAAAAGTGTTACCCTCAATTTTCACCACAACTTTGGAGTTTTGTTGTAGTGGTAGAGACTTAATATGGTATTAGAAGCAACCTGGGTTCAATTCCCGTTGGACGTGCATTTTAAAGAAGTGGATTAAAAAAAATATTGTTGCACAAAAGCCTAGGTTTCGGCCCATGAAAAGGGTGCTCGACCTGCAAGGACGTGTTAGAATATTAAAGTGTCACCCTCAACCTTCACCATAATTTAAGAGTTTGGTGTAGTGATAGATTTTTTGATAGGATAATTAGTGTATGGTTTTTAAAAGTGTCATCCTCAACCTTCATTACAAATTCAGAGTTTTGGTGTAGTCGCAGAGATTTTGATAGGATTATTATTGTACCACAACTTCAGATGTTTGGTGTAGTGGCAGAGACTTTGATAGGATAATTAGTGTACGCTTCTTATTAGTGTCTCCATCCCAAGCTCCTTTATTTTTCCTTTTGACATGGGTTTGTTCACCATGCTCTCCATGGTTCTTTGTCACAGTCTAAACTTTTCAAGTCTCATTTTTTCTAAGTGAAGTATTTATCTAGTATGGTATCCGCACATTAGATTTCAAGAGGTCCTTTGTTTGAACCTCATATTTGAAATTGCAGTATATTTATTTATCACCAAATTTTCTGCCTTTCCAAGCGAGTCATCTTTTTTCTTGAGTCCTTTCCATGAAGTTCAAAAGCCCATGTGGGGGAGCACTAAAATCAACTTGATACTAGATTGTTGTCTCTCAATCCATCAGTTTATTTTTGTGCTGTAGTGGTTATCTGACAACTAGCAAGTGAGAAAACAAAAGAAAATGTGGCATGTAGATTGGATATTTATCTTATTTAATTTGTTATCCAACTGTAGGTACTGCGAGCGATTAATGGGTTTAGAGGTTTTAAGGCTAGACTCCTATCAAAACTTGAGTAAGTTTCATCTGCTAATATCATGTTCTTCAGTTTCTCCACAATCATAGTAATTTTGTGTTTTTTTCTATTTATATATCTCATGTTTTTGTGCAGGTATATTTCATTTAAACGTAAGAAGATAATCTGGGATGTTTGTCTTGAAAATGTCATCATAAAACTTCCCTTGAAAAGTGAAGTTTTAGACAATCCCATCATGGTAAGTTTTAGTTGAGCGTGTAATCACTTACTAAATATGTTATATGCTTTTCTGCAATTAATTGATTTTCTGGATTATATCTGTGATGAATCACTCATATTGTTGGTGATTTGTTTCAAAGCGGTTGATATGTTTTTGTCAAATGTATTTTGCTTGACCATATAGCTTAGATGATGCGTTTGCAAAAAAGCTGTTCCTGGTAGAAAATTTATCATCTTGCATTCTAGACTGCTCTTTGGCTTACAGTGCAGCTCAAACATGATGCATATCCTCTAGAAAATCGTATTATCTTACATCTTCGTCTAGAATCTTCCTCGTCTAGGGGGGAATTTTCAGTATTGCTTTTCATGAGCATATTTGTATGACAAAATTGATAAGTCTACCTGTCCTCCGGCTAGGTTTAATGGAAAGACTTCTACGTGTCTTTCAGCTAGCCTTCAGGGCATTATTTGTTCATAGTTTTCCTTCGATAGGAATTCACTGCCAACTGATGAAGGTTGTTGTCATCTCAGAACCAGTTATTAAATTTGAACAATTGTTTTATGGAGCTTTTTTGACTTGAGTTTGTTATGCATAGAACAACCTCATTTTGATGGGAAAGAAGGCTTGAATGAGTAGGCTGATGTCAATGATGCATTCTTCAAGGCTTTCCTCTAGGAGAGGTTGCTTCTTGGCTGCATTAGCTGAAACTGTATAACAGAGAACATAAATTTACAAACCTGCCAACTAGCATACGGTTCTATTGCAAGCTCTTGTTTATTACTTTTTTTATGTTACAGAGTTTAGCACCAGTTACTTGATGTTAGGTTGACATTTATGTGTATTTTTTTTTTTGTCGAATCTTCTGTTGGAGCCTTATTACTGGGGAATTCTGCTCCATAATAGCCAACCCGTTTTATACCAAAATTCTTAGATGATGGGGATGGTGCTGTTAGATCTACTGATGATCATCTCAGCATCAAGGTTTGAGGATTCACCGGGTTTGGCTCTTTTGTCTTTGTTTCAGTTAGTACCGATCCGAAACTGGTATGAAGTTTCGGTTTTGGCTTAGTTTTTCGGACAATACACGTTTGGTATGAGCAAGTTTCGCTAAATTTCAGATGAAACATTGAAACCTACAACAGATACCCAAAAAATGAGGGAAAATGTAATTTTGCTAATTAATAATTTCATCTTCTTTTAACTTCTTTTACAGCCATCGGAATATATCCTAATTTTCCATTGATTAATATATTTTTAACTTAATTATGATTATAATCTTAATTTAACTTTAAATGATGGCTGTTGTATTAATGTAGATTAATTTTTGAATTAAATAGTTGAGTATTAGAAGTTCTCTTCACTTACTCGGCCTACATGTTGACATTTGTGTGCTTTTTGCACATTATGTATGCAAAAATCAAAGATGCCTAATGCTTACATACACTTGGAACTGAAAATGATACTTTAACGAAACTGCAGAAACTAACAGATCTTGTGGAAACCTTTGATAAAGGAGGACACTAAACCGAAACTGATGAACCTTGGTCAACATCATTACAGTGGTCATTGAGTCCATTTTGTTTTCAAACCTAAGCATAATTTCAAGTTGCTTCCTCTATCATGGAAATGTAACATTGACCTAACAGCCACTTATACATGCAGTTTGTTTGAATTGTCATTCTTGGCCCCTCGCCCCCACTTCCACAGACAAACATGCTGAACTACACTTACCCACCCACGCCATGAAACAACTCAGACACCCAGAAAGCAAGCAGACCCAAACTGGCTGCCAGCACCACCCAAAATTTTTGATACTTCAAGCTAATTGTTTATTTCTGTTAGTTGGTTCAGTATTGGTCATAAAGATTTTTCATTAACTCATTCTTTAGTTAGATTAGGTTGCGTTTACCCAATTTTATTCTTTATGTGAAATTTTGGTTTTATCAGCTGTTTCTTAATTTGTGCATGGTACAACAAAATTTTAGTAAAATTAGAGTAAAATTTCAGCATAATAAGCAACTAAAGTCTTCCATAGGTTAGTATTGCTTGGGTGTACGAGTGATTCTCTATTTTTCTAATATTGCTTTGTCCTTGCATGGGTGTAGACATATCTTAAGATTATTTTATTAATTCTTGAGTTTTGATAGTCCTTTAGAACCTTTAGAAGGATTTTTTTCCCCTCAATTATTTGGTTGAAAAATTGAACTTCAAGGAGCGAAGTATACTATTTTCTCTTTTATACTTTTTTGTGGGCGCTTTATAAGGAGCTGACTTTCCAAACCGAGAGAAAGGAATATTTATCTATGACATGTTCATTTTCATCTTGCAGGCGTTAGAACTGGGATGTCTTTTGTTAAAATCTGGATCTACAATGGAGAATGGTCCAGAAATACTAGACAATGGTCGTTTCTATGATCATATAGATGAAGCATGCTTGAAGGACACCATTGGTGATTTACCACTAAATCTCCAACATAAAGACCTCTATGATCATTATACCATTGAGTTGATTGGGTTTGAGGCAAGCTGCAACATTTTAATTTTTGGGAAAATACCTCCATACCCACTGGTTGAAACTGAATTATTTAAAACCCACGTAGTTTCATAAATATTGAAAAAAAACCAATGTCACAATTGTCTATTTTGTTTTAAAACCAAGGTATGTCTGAACAATACCTTTTGGCTATTTCATGCACCATTTTCTATAATGATTAATAATACTTTCATCTTCAACCTTTTTCCAATCCAAATTCCAATTCTCCACCACTGAGAGAGAGAGAGAGAGAGAGAGAGAGAGAGAGATCTGTCCCGAGGGGCATTGAGAGACTTTCCCTAGGGGCATTATACACCATCTTCTCTCCTAGGGCTGTGAGAATTCACTTTAATTGTATGTTGTACTACAGATATTGGCTCTGTGTGGTTTCACAAAAAAAAGGAAAAAGAAAAGAAAAGAGAGAGATAGAGATGTATTGGGTTTTTACATATTTACTCGGGTTTAAAAATAAATCAGTTTCTAGCGGTGGGTACAGAAGTATTTTTCCATTGATATTTTAATCTGTTTTTACCTTTTGCTTCTCTGACATTTATAGGAAGTAATGCTATTTGTATGGCCTGTCATAGGTATACATGTCGACCTGCAACACAGCTGGTGCAACTTTAATTATTGAAAAGTTGAATGCATCCATCGGATTTGGGATTTGCGTGTTTCTTGATGAGCCAATACTAAAAGCTTTGGAGGTATTTTTTTTTCCTTCTTATAGGTTAAGCTTTGATATCTGTTTGATTATGATTACAACTTTATTTTCCGTCCCATTATTTGTCTTGTTGCATAAATGCTTTCCATTGTATTATCCATAGCTTGTTGGGGTGAGGAAAGGGAGTCAAACATTTGCAACCTATTACATGAAGAAGCACTAAGGGTATGCTAGCTATTCATATATTCATGAATCCACTTCCTTGGGCTGACTAATAACCCACCTTCCCTCACAAGTCATAAGTATAAACCTAGATGAAGGAAAAAAATTCTCGGGAAATGTTGGAAGCCCGACTCCAAGCACTCTACCGATTTTTCTAGTTTCTCTTATTCATGAGTTGCTGCATTGGAAAGATAAATTATTTTCCTTTCACATTCATAATTCTTTGTATGCAAAATATGCGAGCTTCCAGAGCAGACATTAACTAGTGTAGGAATAAATGACAGTTGGATCTAAAAGGTAACAAATAACTTCCCTTCTAATAGATACATATGACTATGTCCAGAGGGATCCAGGACAGCCATCTGATGAAGACTAAAACAACCTAGTGAGTGACTTTCCAAGCATAATATTTATTAAAGTTTAGGTTAATCGTTCGCTAACTCTGATTTCAAATATTTCTCGGTGATAGCCTTAAACTTGGTATAGGCTCTTTAAAAGGTTTCATGCATGCTTGGAAAAGAGGAAGTGTGAATGACCATTAAGCAAAGTGAGTAAGCTTCAAGCAAAAAGTGTAAACTTCAAGAATTTTCATTTTTTATAATAGAAATTATACAGAAAAGAAAATGAGAAGGCAAGCAATGGTAAGGATTTTTGAAAATAGAACTTCATGTTGTGATTGGTATTGCTTGGTTGGTAAATAGGACATATGAGACGTCTTAAAATGAAGACTAAAAGTATATTAGGTAGTTAATGTGAACTTGTTAGTGTAAGTACTAGAGGTGAAGTGTTTACTTCGATGCACTCGCGAAAGCGTAAAATTCATCCTAAATAGAGCAAGATTGACACAGAATAGCATATGCTTTATAGTTATAGCTTTGCCCTATGGACTATGTAGCAAAGTGTCACCGCCATGCTTTGAAGCACACCAAAGCGAGAATCATGGAAAGGTTTTTAGAACATTGGTTTTATGAATTTCTTATCACATCTCTTCCACCTGCTAAGTGATATTACAAGTCAATTAAACAACGATGTTGGTGAAATAATTTCCCTAACATGTTGGAAAAATGCTTGTCCAATCGGAAGAGGAAGGGTCTTCTTCTCTTTCCCTTTTGATCTAGATTTGGTTTTTTTCTAAAATTCTATTTAATTTGTGATTGTTAAATATCAATAGAAGAAATACAATCCTCTCTCTCTCTCTCTCTCTCTCTCTCTCTCTCTCTCTCTCTCTCTCTCTCTCTCTCTCTCTCTCTCTCTGTGTGATACTGGTGGGAAGACCTTCCATTTTGGCAATAAGAAAGACAATAAAAAAAATCATATAGTTAAGATTAGTTTAATTTGCAAACATTTTTTTGTAGATGGAAGAAACTGAAATGATGTTAGCAATGCATGGACAAACTTGTTAAACACAAGGTACTAAAATGACACCAGAGTGCTTTTTAAGGAATGGACCAACTTGTTATTATAAAGTTGTTTTTAAGGAACCATTACTCCTCTTCATGGATATCTGCCTTCATATAGTGAATGTTTTTTGTTGCAAGGTCTGAAATATAGCTCGATACTAGTATTATACTCTATGTTGAACGGACACTGCAACGTTGAAATGGACACGACACGTGGACACGTGGCAAATTCTTAAAAATACACATGACACACGTGTGTCGGACACTTTCGAACATGACACGGCTCCATGATAAAAGTGTCCGTGCCACATAGTTTATATTCAATACCAAAGATACAACCTGATTTAACTGGGGCATACTGATTTTGCTGATATGATGAGCCGAAATGACTATGAAATGGTCGATTTTGCCGATTCTAATGCCAATTTTATATGGCTGATAAAGATTTCAAACCATGCTTTGTTGTTATTTAGCCTTAAGCCTTAAACCATAAGCTTTAAGACATATTGATTAAGTATAAAAATAGCACTTGTTTAGAAAAAGATAACTATAACCGACCACTTTGAAGCATCCCAACTCTCAAAAAGGAAACAATCATGTTTTCCCCTTTTTTCCTTGGAAACTGAATGGATAGAGTTGGAAAGAAAACTGCAAATGCTAATAGAGGATAAAGGGGTATCCAAGTTGGCTGGTCTTTTCCCTGTTCTATATTGGATATCCACCACATATCACTAGTATTGAAAATCTTTAATAGTCATGTCATAAGTTTGAAACCTTTTCACTTGTTCAATGGCTACCGACAAAACCAGAAGATGGTAATTTTGAATCTTAAGATAAATATACATTGATATTGGAAGACATTTTCAATATTTTTAGTCAGTAACCAAGATAGCTGTTACTCTTCAAATCAAAATTGGCCATCCCAATGCATAACTTACACTGTTCATCTTATTTTGCCGATCATATTCTACGCCCCGTCCCCAAGCCTTAGTTATTTTGCACGTACACACGTGTGTGTGCATATATTGCCATGTGTTACATAAAAATTTACATCTAGCTATTAAAATACACAGTGGGTCAATCATATTCATGATTCGAACCTTGATCGCGACCTACATATCCTAAAGCCCATGTGGATTGAAAATCACATGGAATAGAAATTTTTATCCAACAAATCAAGCAAAAAACAATAATTGGCTTTTAAGACCATTATTGGCCATCCATTTTTATAGATCATGAGATGCATATGTTAGAAAGTTTCAATACAAATGAATTTCAATCCACATGATTTTTAAGTTATGTAGATTACAATCTACAGTTGGATCATAGATATAGGTGGCCCAGTATTTATTTTAATACATAGGTGTAAACTCATGTATTTTAGGGATCTCTTATGTTACGCCCTAGGTGTAAAATAACCTTCCCCTCTCTCTGAGGCTGAATCCTTCCCACTCAAATACAACACTACAATGTTCCGAAAGGATTCGAGGTCGGGTTTTTTTAAGTGTTTAAATCATGAAGAAATGGTCGGATCGAGAGTTTGTATGTTTAAAGACATAGATCTAAGCAATATGTTGTTTTCAACTATCCATTTTGCTCCTACTTGATGGATGGACAAAAAGTATTCAAAATACATGATTTTTGATTTTTACTTGCTTGAAATAATGTAGATCAATTTTAACGGCGTGAATCTTGCATTCAGATGTCGTAGTGTTGTATTTGAGTGGGAAGGATTCAGTCTCAAATTCTTTTTGAATGACATAAGTCTCTCTCTCTCTCTCTCTCTCTCTCTCTATATATATATATATATATATATATATATATATATATATATATGAAGGTAAATTTTGTACACACACACACTGTCTCTCTCTAAAAAAAAATCTTAGAAGGGGAAGCCATGCTCAGCCTTTTTTTGCCTTCAGCTAGAGCATGCTAGAGAGAATTTGATGAGATTAAGTTTAAGATCGGGGATTGATTGTGGCAAGGGTCACTTTTCGTCATTCACCTTTGCGGTTGGGAGAGCGCACGAGACTTCTTGCGATCTCAATTATCTTACCCATCTCGACTTCTTGATTTGGGGATTGATTGCATCAAGGACTATTTATTATTCATCTGCACAGTTGGAAGAGGAAGCACACGAGACTTCGTGCAATCTTGATCACTCGGGGTGGGTAGCGATCCTAACCATGTTGAATTCTCCTTAGAATCTTGTTCTCTCTCATGTGGAGCTACTACATTTCAAGGTTCTAAATATCGAATATCAGGTTCATATCTGTTAGGGATTTTTCATATTGGATAGCGGATATCGGTTGATATATCAGGGATATGGGATCATATTGAATGTCCATATTAGACCTTCTATATATATAAATATTAATAACTTAAACATAATTATAAAGTTTTTTATGGCATCTAATGAATAAATATGTGAACATGCATGCAAAGCATTCAAGTATAAGCGATATAAACACAATGTAAACAAATAAAATTAAAAATATTTTGGAAAATTAATTTGTTATAATTTCAACCAACTTATGATTTATAATTTTATATAGCATTAAGCTTGAAAAGCTTACCACGTATTTAGAACTGGATGAATAAAAAAAAAAGATGAAATTCTTACTCTTTAAATTTAAGTTTTTGAGAGACTTGCAAAAAGCAAAAGATATGCATAAGAATTACAAAAAACAAATAAAACTCGATATAAAAATAAAATAAAATATAAAAATTATTACCCATTCCAATCCTCAACTTGCCTTTAACCACATAAATAAAGTGATAAAAAACATGCATAAACAATAAAATTAAACAACAACATAAATTATAAATATTTAATAAATAATTCCAAGTCTCTAGTTCATAATAATAGCATAATATAGCTCAAAAGTTGGGCCCAAACCCGATTTGTTAAGAAACCCAAAGGAAAAAAGGGTTCAATATCGGCCAATATTAGACTCATACGTGTCGGCCGATATATCGGTTATTGGCCAATATCGGTTCAAACTGATATGGCCGAGTTTTTTCATCGAATCTTATTAGTATGGGTCCAAAACCAATATATCGGCCAATATTTAGATTATTTAGAACCATCTAGGATTATCTATGGTAGCGTGTTATGTTTAGGTTCGCTATGAGAAGATCAATGGTTTGACCAATGATCGAGTTCGTAGTTGCTTGACGGCGATGTACCTTGATGCCCGTTGAGAGTTTGGATCTACAAGAGAGTCAATCATCATCTTTTCTTTAATCTTCGCCCCGATAAGTAGCTTCAATCAATCAGTCTACAAGAGGATTGATTTTGTCTCGATATTCAGTTGATTCAGATTTGTGAGTTAATTATCTATAAGGTTATTAGATGTTTTATTTATCTTATATTTTTTTCGAGTAGTGGATGTGGTAAGATGGACTGTGCTTTTTCAAGGTGAGTCTCAGAGCTATATTTTAACGTGTTAATGATTATTTTATGACGGGTTTTAATTATATCGAGCGATTGAGTTCTCATGTGTGAGAATTATTAGAGAGGTTGGATTGAATGTAATATTTTGTACTCCTCTTTTGATTAATGAAAATAATTTTACACACACACACATGAAATGCATAGACTTGTCTAAAAAAAATTATCCGTTTTGTGATTGCACTATGCATAGATAAAACGCCTCTTCTGTATTTAATTTATTTTTCAGCATTTCAGATCTTGTACATCCTAGTGAGGCGGCATGGTCTGTCTGAATAGTTGCCTTCCATTTAAAATTGTTAGATGTCCTATTTTTGATTCAAATCCTCTAGGATTATAGTTCCAGTTGAGCTCAACTCCTTCATCGTGTTCAATGTGCTTGTGCCTTATTAATTGTCCATTTGCTTTTGTCTTTCTGTGAGTTTGGTGCATATGAAAATGCGTGCAAATATACTTTTTGTAATTTTTACTGGCATTCATGTGTTACCTAATATAGAGATTTTCCCTAATATAGAAATTCTTCATGCTACATATTTTCACAGGTTTTTGTTTTTTTTATCTAGATCATCACATCCATTCCAGTGTGGTCTATTTACAAGTTTACAATGTTATTTTTAGGTTGACTGTATTCTGCCATTAGTGGGAATGCACTTCTCTCCAACAATTCTCTATGCGTTAATTGGAGTGTGTGACAAGTTGTTACAGAAGAAAGCTGAAGCTGTCAAAGGAAGTGTTTCAGATGTTATTGAGATCATTGAACCTGATAACAATTGCTTTCAATATTCTGTGTCTGTAAAGTCAGACCTGTTGAACTTGAGTATTGGTCTTGAAGATGACACGCTAAACGGTTCACTTTTATCCTTTACCTTAAGGAGTGTCGACTCTAGGTTAGTGATCTAACTATATACATCATACACCTCACATGTATTACCGTTTGACGTTTTCAAATAGGAGTGCAGTTTATCTTGTTGCAGGTACACTATGCAAGAATACCCAGAATGTTATTTCTATGTAAAGTTATTGAAAGTTGAAGAGCTAAAAGGTGAATCTAGTAGTTGTGTCTTATGCTCATCAAGAAATGATTCTGGTATTTTCTCCCCATTTTTGCATGTTGAGCAAGTTGGTCTGAACTCACAGGGTGTTACATGTAGCGAACATTCTTCAGATGAAGGTAGTTTTAAATTGAAGTATCATGCTCGGAGAGATGGATGTATAGTTCAGCATGAATGCAGCTTGATCTTAAATGATGTTGATATTGATATCTACCCTAGAATTTTTGGTTTGATGCATGGGTTTTTTGACAAACTAAGCAATCAGCCTTTTTCTTCAGCTAACTCCTTAAACCTGAATACACAAAGTGAAGATATCGAAACAACTGGTGGTGAATCGTCAAAGTTTGGCTTCTCTAACCTTTATGATGCTGTGCCAAGTATTTTTGCTAATACACACGTGGAACATTTTCCGTTTGAAACAATTTACAATTCAGGTTCACTCAGCAGTCTTGAAGGCTCACTGATTTGTGGTTCTCCTGAGCTGCAGAGCTCCTATTTGAATGATAGGCATCATAGAATCCAAACATCCAAGCTCAGGAAGAAGCCTATAACTATGGGTTATGCAGCTAGGGAATCTCCTTGCAGCACTGGAGAAGTTTGTATGCCTAAGCATTCAAACACAATTAACATGTTCCTCTTGGATATAAATCTCAGTAGCTTACGAGCTCATTTCCATGATTCTTCCTGCATTTTAGGGACAATTACACTCCCTAAAACTAGGTCTTCCTTTCTGTCCCAAGGAAATGACTGTTGGATGCACAGATCTCCACTGAGGGTTTAACGCTTTCTTCATCTTGGTCTCCACCTAACATGCATGATCAACTCTGGGGCCCAGCTTCACCTACTATTTCTCCGGTCTTAAATATCTGTTTGAGGAAACAAAAGACAGGCACATTGTTTCCAATGACTGAAATAAGTTTTGGAATTCAGCATGTTTGCTGCATTTTACCATCATCATTCCTGTCTATGTTGATTGGTTACTTCTCTTTGCCTGATTGGACTTCGAACGGAAATGAGGGTGCAAAAAATCAGTGCACCTTTGAAAATGATGAGTTTAGAAATGTGCAAGGCAGACATTCTGATTTTTTATATAAATTGAGATACTTCATTCCAGACTGATTTTACCTGCAGAAAGTCAAACAAACTTTTGTTTACAACTTGGGCTTTCTCAATTATACTTCTCTTTTATTCCTATGAGCAGTACAATAGATGCTGATAAGGACATTCCTTCATGTTGTGTAATTTCATCCAATATTGGTGATAAGCATGACATCATCAATATATTTGGAAGAAATATATCTCTGTCACTAATGCCTCTTCGGAAGGATGCAGATTTATTGCTGAAACCAGATGAATATAGCCCTATTGCAAATGTCCCTCTTATTGAGCAGCTAAATGCTGATCTGTGGATCAGAATACCTTGCACAACTAACACTTTTGCTGAACAGTCTGCTGTGCCGACTTTGATTATGATGAAAGCGTATATCTGTAACTTTATTGCAGAAGGTAGGAAACCAATGTATTGTAATCTTCTTTCTTAGTTAAATTTTTTTTCATATATATATTTTCTTAAGTCTCTCTCTCTCTCTCTCTCTCTCTCTCTCTCTCTCTCTCTCTCTCTCTCTCTCTCTCTCTCTCTCTCTCTCTCCTCTGTGTGTGTGTCTCCCCACTCTTTCCAGACAGGTACACTGTCCTTGGAGTTCAAGCTATTGATAGTATTGTTGATGAGCTCTTCTCTGTTGATGGAGAATCAAAAACTATTCAGTTCCGATGTCTTGCAGTTTTTGCAAACCAGGAAGAGCCTGAAAGAGGCCAACTCAGTTACCGTTGACAGCTCTAATAGCACCTTTATTACTATGAAAGTCTGTGCGAAGGCGATCTCAATTAAATTCTCTCGCTTGTGGATAGTCCAGTCTACTTCATCAGAAACAGTTGCGAAAACAGATTTACAGCTTAATTTTTCTGCATCATTGCAGAAGGGAATTCTGCAATTCTTGGATGTCGATATTCCTCATCTAGTTGTACATTCAATTCAGAGTAATCTTCCATTGGCATCATTTGTCTCTGGTAGTTCGATGGCTTCACGTCTTCGTATCAACTTCTCCAAATCTGACGTTGGCAAGAAAGAACTTTTATTTGCAATACCTTCTCTTGATGTTTGGTTACATTTGATGGAATGGAATAATTTCATTGACGTTCTTGGATCATATACTAATAAATCTGATAGTACTTCATGTTCATCCAGCACGAGTCCTGAATCAATGTGTGAAGATGTCCCAGAATCTCAAATGTCTCATAGTTCTGCATTAGAGTACATGGTAGAAGATGTTATTTTGGTTATAAAATCTGAGAACTCTGCAATTGCGGTCCATTTACCCATGTGGGACAAGGAAGAATATCTTTCTAATTCTGAAATAGATGAAGCACCAAAATGTCTGAAATATATAAAATGTTCCCTTCAGAGTAGATATTGTGAATTTACTGTAGGTAGAACCTATATGATATTGAAATGTAGTATGGAAAAAATGAGAGCAAGATTGGAGATGATTCATGGCGAGAATATTAGTTCCATTCCATTCATTCAGATTTCTCATATCAAATTCGAGTCCAATGTACAGAAAAGACAAGGCGAGTTGATGCATATCATTGTTGAGGTTCAAATAGAATCTCTAGATGTTGGACTTTCTTACCAGATATTCAATTTCTGGAGTTGCAGTCAGTTTAAAATTCCTGAAAGATCATCTTCCCCACTTCCATTCCATTGCATGGCTTACCATATTAGCTTAAAGAAGGGCTCACTGCTGTTGAGTGATGGAAGGGTATGCAACGCAACTTCCATTTAATGTTCATGCTTTGTTATTATTATTGTTATTATTATTTTCAGTAGTTCATTATAGTTTTACTGTTGGATTCATAATTCATCATGGTTGTTGGATGCACTTATTAGAATTATGATTGTTCAGATGATTGCAATTTGTACAAGTTGAAGCTTACAATTTCATATGTACGGACTTATGGGCACTTTAAGCCTTTTAATGTTATTGTGTTTGTTCTTATGAAATATAAACAGAAAATAGGCACAGTGTTTATTCATGATGTACCTATTTCAAATTGTATCCTATGTTTTGTAAAATTGTAGTTCTAGTCTGTCCACACTGTCTTTTAAATGCATTTGTTACTATTTATTTGCTTGAGAACTTGTCATTAAATTGCTTTGTTCACTTAGATGTTATTAAAGTCCCTGCCACCACACCACAACTCCGAAGTTAAGGTGATGGTTGAGGTATTTATATTTTAACACGCCTCTGCAGGTTGAGCACCCTTTTTATGGGCCGAAACTTGGACTTTTGCGCTAACGGTATTTTTGTTTTAAAATCCGCTTTTAAATTCAAGCCTGGTGGGATTTGAACCTGGGTTGCTCTGATACTATATAAAGTCCCTACCACGACACCACAACTTCGAAGTTAAGGTGTGGGTTGGGGTATTTATATTTTAACAAGTGTTAATTGAGTAGTCATTTAGTATCATTCATTTGTTTCAAGTGGTCATTTATAGTAACTTCTCATTTCATTTTGATGCATATTTATAAGTATTTAAGTATCATTTTTCTGTTCTTTTCCCCCATATCTTTCTCTATTTTTCTGGTTCTCTCTTTTTTTTCCCTCCTGTATTGCCCAGATCACCTATATCCCATTTGCAATGCTATATAGGATGTTTCGTGAAGATCAAATTATTGGCAATACATGGTTAAAATTGTTCGTGCCTGTTTTCTCATGTTCTTTCCTTCTTCTTCTTCTTTTTTAATTTCTAAACAAGTTATGAGCTTCCAAAAGTTGATATGTCCAACATAGGGTACCTCTATGATTAATGTCTAAAGATATTTTGTCATCTCTATTTCTACTTAAAAATTTACTCTGTTTCTCTCTGCTTGTATGTTTTTTGGTTTCACATCTCATCTTTCACACAGTTGAGCTACCATGGACCTATATTTGAGATATTAACAAAGAATATACTGGTGGAATTCAAGCAAACACAATATGTATTGGACGGTTCGGCCAATGCAGACATTGTAGTTAACTACAACAACATTGACAAGGTATTGTTTGGTTTTGTAGTCCCAATAATATGTTTCTGTACTTTGTTAAACTTTATTGACAATGTACCAAACTTTGAAGGTTATGTGGGAGCCCTTTGTAGAGCCATGCCGCTTTCAGCTGAACTTAGCACGGAAGATTGCTGGAACAGTCCTGTTGAATGCATCTGCAACGACAGATATATATCTGAAATCAACAGAGCATCTTAACTTGAATATTACCGGGCCACTGGTTGAGGTATTCATTTTCTCATCTTTCACATAAAATTCTGTCTTATCCTGCTATGACTTGGAGAGTACTCTTTTTTGATTCCTACCTATGACTGTGATGCTGTTCTCCGATTAACTTTGATTAAGCGGCTATCTTTTCATATTTGATAAGGAGAATGTTTTTCGTTCTCACTCTCTGTGTCATTTAAAACCCTAAGGCTTGTGATTTCATATTTGTTTCAGTTTTTGCCATTGCTAACAGATACTTTAAACTGCTTATTCTGAGTTCCACTGTTTCAGATACTGGTAAAGAAAATTGATGTTGGTCTTAAAAGAAGAATGTGAGACCTTAGGGATTTAGTTACAACAACCACTAAAGTTTGCAGCAAGCCAACCCAAATCAACATGGACTAAGACAAAACTCAACTTGGCCTGAACCAGATCCAAAAGCTTGAGCATGAAACCATTGCAAAACTAATTCCAGCCATTAGGCGTCGCATTGGGACTGGCTATTATTTACCCAATGTCTAAGCCAAAGTGTTGTCTGAAATATATTTTTTCTTCATTGCATCGGCCCATGTTCAAGATGGCTTCTTAGAGGAAAAAGTTGAATAGTTTTTACTCTTTTCATCTTGGCTGATCAAGTTCACTCATGCCAAGGTACCCATAACAATGGTCACATGTTGCACTGCCCAATTTCTAGTTGTAGCAATTGACAGCACATTACTTTGGTTGGTCTCACACACTATATTAGGTTACCACAGAGGAATTTCTCTTAGGGATTTATGCAATCATGATGTGTTGATGAACTTGCAATCCTGATGTTTTGCTATGTAATTTTCTTCTTTTTTTGGTTCTCAGTTTTTGCTGATTTTTGGTGCTTTTGTAGTTAGAATGAGCAACTTAACTAATGTGTAGTTTGCTTTTGTTCTTGGCTTTTGCTGATTCCTGGAATCATTGCAGGCCATTTTCAGAGTAAGCCAAATGATTGATGATGCATTGAAGCCGTGTGAAGCAGGTGGGCTTCAAGAAAGTCAAGGAAGCTTGGGATTTCATTCAACTGATGATGTACATACCAGGAGATATGCCCCCTATATTCTTCAAAATGACACATCCTTGCCTTTGAGGTTTCATGTTTCTCGTGGTTCCATCAGTACTAATGATATCTGTGGCTTCTTGAAGAATCATGGAAATACTGTCCAACCAGGTCATGCTGCTCCCATTTATGTTGAAGAAACAGTTGATGAACAATATTTTCGGCGCAGGAAAGCTTATTCTTCTGAGCGATTTATTGAGAAAAAAGTAAATGCTGTCGCGCATCATATGATCTCCATTCACCTTGAAGGAACTACCGGTCCCTCTAAGCCCATGTCAATGGATCTTGTGGGCCTTAGCTACTTTGAGGTGAATTTTTCCAATAATAAGCAGTCAGATATGATCGAGACTGAAAGAGAAGATGGTACTTCAGGGTTCAATCGAATGACAGAGAGATATAGGGGTAATAAAAATAAGGGATTAGTAGTTCCTGTGGTATTTGAGGTTTCAATGCAGCACTATAGCAAGATGATAAGATTGTATTCAACGGTAAGTGTTATTTGAAGATTATATTATCTTGTTATCAATTTCCATCAGTGATCTTATGTTTATTTAATCCAGGTCATACTCTTCAATGCAACATCGATGCCTCTAGAGCTACGCTTTGATATTCCATTCGGAGTTTCTCCAAAGGTAGAACTACGATTACTGAAGATCTGAAAGTACAACCTTATTTACAAAATACTTATCTTTCACTGTTATTTTATATGTAATCAGCATGTCTTAAACATCAAAAGGACATAAAGGTTTTGATTTTAAATTTCAGAATTTTTTAAACATTCACAAGTCTGTTGTATTCTGGCTATATTCTATTTTACCTTTGCTATATCTTTAAGCTCCATTTTCTATTCCTAATGTTTTATACTGTGTTCTGTGTGTGGTATGCTATTTATGAGTTGTAAGTTTGACCCTCCTGATTTCAAGCCCAACTATTTGACCCTGAAAAAACTTTTACCCATTCTTTTGTCCTTGTTTTAGGTCCTAGATCCGATTCTTCCAGGACAAGAGATTCCCCTGCCACTTCATTTGGCTGAAGCTGGTCGAATAAGGTGGCGGCCACTTGGCAATAATTACTTGTGGAGTGAAGCACACTCGTTATCAAACATACTCTCGCAAGAATATAGGCCTGGATTCTTGAGATCATTTGTGTGTTATCCTGCTCAGCCGACCAGTGATCCATTTCGCTGTTGCATATCGATTCAAGATTATAGCTTTTCTCCATCAGGTGGTGCAGGAAATTGTTCATCTCTTGGTAGTCATGGGATCAGGATGGAAACTGTTAGTGGTGTTAGTAAAAAATTAGTTGAACCTGGCTTATCAAAGAAGCATCTTATACGCCAAATTAGATTGACTACTCCATTTTCAGTGAAAAACTATCTTCCAATGGGCTTATCCTTGATGATAGAGAGTGGTGGAATCACACATTCTATTTCTGTTAATGAGGTTTGTATGAAATTCTGATGAGCAAATATGTTCTTATACGAAAAATCATTTATTATGAGTTCACAATTACGTAGAACAAGTTTTAATTTTTTTTTTTATTTTTGATTTTGCATATAACTTTCAGGTAGATGTTGCTTCTATTTTTCTTGTTGATTCTACAAATGACCTTGGGATTACATTCCATATGGAAGGATATAGACCGGTTGTTGCCAAGTTTCCCAGGGCAGAATCATTCTCTTCCGTGGCCAAGTTAAATGGCTCCAAGTATTACTTATCCGAGACACTGTCTCTTCATCCTGAAACCTCGAGTGGTATTTCTTTTCCAAAGAAAATTTTGTTGCCATGTGCTTCCATAGTATGCATATACTAACATCTGATTGATTATCCTAGGTACTACCTATATCACTCTTGAGAAAGCAATGGATGCATTCTGTGGTGCCCGAGAAATTCGCCTCTATGTTTCATTTTTGTTGTATAACTGCACTGGTCTGGTGTTGACCATTGTTGATGGTAACCATGAAAGAAAGGGAAGTGCCCAAGTTATTCCTTCTAGTTACCATTTTTTTGCAGATGAACATCTCTTATCTGGAAAGCAAGGCCTTCCTCTTTTATCTTCTGAGTCAGAGTCATTTGCTCGAACCTTGGATGTTAATAGTCGCATTATATCTATCCGAGATAAAACTAGTTTGTACATGCATAAGCTTCTGACAAGCCATTTTCCTTTCCCATATACTTATAGGTGTTCCTCTGACTATGTCAGTAGCAACCATCTAGATGCAAGAGTGGATTCAATTTCCAGATTTCTAAATGGCGGGCCTTCAACCATACAATTGCCTTATTCAGGGAATAATCAAAATGCGATCAACCACATGGAAATTGGACCCAGTGGAGGAGAGGTGAAACCATATATGTATTGCCCTTGTGAACATATTCCTTCATCTGAACTTATGGTTAAATTGTGCGCACATATGCCACAAAGCATAAGTAGAAATGCTTTGTACCCAACTTGGTCAAGTCCATTTCGTCTTGTCCCGGCAAGTGGTTCAGCTAATGTCGTTATTCCTAAACCAAGCGGCTCTGGTGCATTCTTGATTTCGGCAACGTCGATTCCTGTTGCAGGAGAGCTATCTGGGAGGACAACGGCTATCACTTTTCAACCAAGGTAATTTCCAAAGTAATTCTAAGGATGATAAGCATCAAGCTGAAAAGGTTTTCTGTTCCTTCTTGATTATGTGTATGAGGTTTCAGTTTATACATTAATACTTATTATACAATTACAACCATATTTAATGAGGATGCTAATTCTTCCCTAGGGGAGTAGGAGCTTACCCAAATTTTACTAATGAGTAGAAGTGTTGACTATGTCATCAATAATACATATTTCCAGCAAAAAAGCCTACAGAGGTGGAAGCGCTATCCAATTCTGAGTCCTAGATATGAATTGGTTATCTCATGAATTTAGCATTATACAATAGCGTCTGAGAGTACTCCAAAGATAAGTTTATTTGATCTTTACTTTACAAAATCAAGCAGTTCTTTATCTCCAAATATGCCATACTAGGTTGGCTACTGTAAGTCTAATTATCATCGCATTCATCATCATTATTTAAGGTTTTTTAATCATGTTTGGTCATCTCTCCCCCCACCCACCCCCCACCCAAAATAAACCCAGAAAAAAAAAGAAAAAGAAAAAACCCCGATGTTCTCTCTCAAATTTTTGTTCAACTTAAATTAGAGTTAGTCAATGTCGGTCTTGTAAAAGCCTGGTAGTAGTTTGGTAATCTGTTCTATTTACATTAATTCTTATGAAGCTTGTTAATCTACTGCTCAGGTTATACATGAACATTTAATTTCTATTGTAAGCCTATGTTGCACGGACACAATGACAAAGACACAACACAACAAAACACGCTAGTACATGGCAAATTCTGAAAAGTACATAAGGCAGATGTATTGTGTCCAATTTGTATCTGACACGAGATAACTTCATGATAAAAGTGTCGATGATATGTATTTGTGTACAAAAATGAGAGTAGCCCAGTGTTTTAGAAAGGATAATATGATTAGGCTCACAACATTGAAGAATAGGATATCGTATATATAGAATATATGACATAGAATCATACATTTTGAGGATACTTAATGCAAATTGTTTTTCATTTTATGAAAGAATAATTATGATGATTATTTTATTGTATATATTCTAAAAAAATTTACAAGAATGTAAACAAAAAAAAAGTTAAAGAAAATTCGTGTGAGCAAAAATGGTTTATATGTGAGTTTTGTCCGTGTGTAATGGATAAATTTATTTTCTTTTCTTTTGTAGTACCGGTTAGTTCTATAAACTGGCTTAGGGGTGCACCTACTTAAAGGCAAATATTATATTATTTGGTTTCTTGACTCCATGAATCATTGAGCAATTGTTATTAATTAATGTAGATGGTTTTATATATTTTAAGACCATCAGAAATCTACCATAAGAGATTTTGTAGGTATTCAATATCATAGAGTAATACTACATAGCTATTTTTTATTATGGATATCCACTCCTCACCAACAGATTGTCCTCTTATACTGGATAACACTCAAAATAGTTGCCTTTTTT
Organism: Agave tequilana; assembly: GCA_038442645.1. Taxonomy (NCBI): domain Eukaryota; kingdom Viridiplantae; phylum Streptophyta; class Magnoliopsida; order Asparagales; family Asparagaceae; genus Agave; species Agave tequilana. The sequence continues at coordinate 45,682 of JAVJIF010009108.1, read as the reverse complement.
TTTGGTTCGAACGTACCTGTTTTACATGTTATTGCTTTATAACCATTTCTTTTACCTAGTTGGCTTAAGGTCACGCTAAAATTCTTTTACACTTGTTTGCCTTATTCCTTTACCAAAAGATACTCCAAACTAGGCTTGTACTATGTTGAAGCAGATTACATGTTATTCGGTGGTTACAAACAATTTTATTCACTTATGGTACTTATTACAGATTATTGTGAAAAATCTCAACACTTTCTATTTAGAATGGATAAATAGCATGATGTGTACAAAGTTTGATAGACATATCACTTATACAATATTTGATCTAGATCTATCCAGAAATTGGTGACAAGTTTGCCACGTATAAAATTATATAACTCTGGGTACCCTCTTTCTGCTACCCTTTTTAACTCACCTTTAGCTGGAGAAACAGATATATGTTTATTATGAAGATATGGATAGGTATAAGGAAATGGTTTCAGTATCCAATTTAAAATTTGCAGTTTATCAGCTAGGTGGCATTTTGTTATGTAACATAAGAAATTTAAGATGATTTTATAAGTGACAAGAAGGGATAGTAAACAAGAGAAGAAATTGGACAGTAACTGGAGGGTGAACAAACGGTATCTAATAATGCACATACACAGATAGAGAGAGTTTGGAGGGGTATAAAGGGATTGTGACCAAGTTAACAAAGTGGAACATTACCCTCTTATATTGATCTTAGAATTTCCTTTAATTTACAAGGAAGATGCGCTAGATTCCATTGACCTCTACTGTCAATTTTTCTTTTCATCCAAGGATTCGATAACTTGTTTAGCTCCTGTATTATGCTTGCATTGTACAGTATGAAACACCAGTAAATTCCTCTAGATTATCCAGGGCTTCATGTGCAAAATATTTTCTGGCAATTTGCTTTCCTTTTTGCTGACTCCCACCAGAAACACATGTAATACTTAAAATCGTCTACCTGTGAAAAAAAGAAGAAAATAACATGGTTCATGATGTGGATTATCAGATATCCGTTCACATTAGTGTTCACATTAGTGTTTAAAAAAGTGGAGGCACTAGGTGAAGTATTGAACCTCCTTGTGAAGTGAGGCGTGAGCCTCATAAATTTTCTATTATTTACATTATTTAAATTTTGTATGTATTTATCATAAAATAAAAGGAGAAAAAATTATGTAGCTATAAATATGGCCAGTTTAGTGAAAATACTGCCCAAAGCATTGCAAACACTTCATTTATATTAAGCACAAAAACTGCAGAAATGCCCTTTTTAAAGATTGGCTGACATGTTAGTTACATTAATAGCCAGTAGGGGAGAAGTCGGTGGATTATTTTGTTCTTTAACATAAATATATTTAGTATTAGTTATCTGAATTTTTCAATAGAAAGAAGTTATTTGTTATAGTTTGATAGATGTACTTGCGAACTCTGGTTTTCCGCTGTCAAAACAATTATTTCAATTCATGTTCTCTCCTTTCCTTGCAGATATGTCATTTGTAATGCATGCAACAAAGATTTGTGCTACAAGCAGAAAGGATGTAATGACTTCTATCAGTTAGGTGTTGGACAACATTCTCACCTTCATTGGTCTGACACATCAAGGTTTCTGTCCAATTCTTTGTTACAGGAGATTGTATTACTTAATTAATATCTCTGCTCTTTAGGTTTATCCGAGTTGTCAGTTTTGTGTTTTATTCCTATATTTCCATATAACATATATCTTCAGTCTCTTTTACTCCTACATTTATCCCTTCAGGCGCTTTAGAGTTTTGGGATTGTGGATCGCAGTTCCTTGGTTGCATGAGTTTAAACTGCAAGACCAAATATATGATCCACTTACCTACCAACAACTGGCCATTTAGGTTTTGTGGAAGGGCCCTTGCTTGTTCATAATTTTGATTGCTAGAAATTTGACACACGGTCATAGCGGATGGATGACAGGTTACTCCAGGTCGTGAATTTTTTTTAGTAGTTTATTCTTTGAAGCTTCCCTTGACTTTGAATCATGCTTTTTGGACAAACTCAAGTTGATAGGGAAAGGCTTAGCGCACGATGATTACGTTAAGCCTATATCTTGACTGTACTTAACCGGTGTGAACTAATATTTTCACAAAAATCCTCATATCAATCTCCATTTGGTATTCAACTGTTAAGAATATAGTATAGCTTTCAAGTTCAGCAAAATATTGGAAGGAGGGCATCAAATTGTTTATAAGCATTATCTTATTAGGAAACTATAGAGATTTATGTATAATGAAGGAGTCTTTATCATCTCAAGAATGGGGAGTTTTTAGCTATTAGGTTTAACGCATTATACATATTTGCATATCAGTTTTATTATGCACTTTGACTACATGTAAACATTTCTGCTTAGATGTTAAGCTGAGACCATGATGTAGGAAGTCAATCGCCCAATGTCCAGTGGTTGATAAATCAAAGCAGATGGCAGCAGGAAAAGCTAGACTAGTCTAATGATCATTCAGATTAGTCAACTAGTCCATCCAACAAAGAGCTGGAGTCACAGAGTAGTCGACTTACTAAAATTATAAGTTGACTAGTTGACACCATTAGTTTAATTTAACAGAGAATTGGCAGAGTAGCCGACTAACCGTAAGTATAAGTCGTCCAGTTGACATCATTAGTCGACTAACTCTAAGTACAAGTTGACTAATCTGCGCGAATCAGCATATTCGTTTTTGAATAAGATTTCGTTTTCGGGTCTGATTTGGATTCAGATTGACTTTGTTTTTCTTTTATTTGATTTATAGTTTATGTAGGTTTTCTAGATAGATTAGAACTGTTTTTGTAAGCTTATAAAAGACCATTGTATTCTTTGTTTGTATACAACTTTTATTCAATTTTTCATCAATTAAAAATTGAGTTTCTCTCTCCAATTGCTCGTGGATTCGAGTACGTTTTCTACCTGAAGATCCTTTCAGGGTTCGTTGGCGCTAGAATGAGATCTAGCTAGCATTGTTCGCTTTCTAGTCTGCGTCAAGTGGTATCAGAGCTTCAGCAAACGTTCTGACGATGGCGGGAAACGACGATGAACATCAAAGCCTTTCCGCAAGGGTAGGTGTTGTTGGAGACATCACCACTATCAAATCTACCTTGGATCGTATGGCCCAAGCAATCGAACGGATGTCTCTCAAGAATAATGATTGAGGTCTAGTCGATGGTGCGTACCGAAACGGACGAGATCGTTCGTCAGGTAATCCTCATCCACAACTTCCACCACAACAATTTCCCCTCCAACAACCACCACAGCAGCAACCATCGCTACTTCACCAATGGTCACAACAATCATCACCACCACCACCACCAAGACGTCCTCTACGAAATTTTTAGTATGAAGATCTTTCCGACGAGGAAGAATTGAACACCACTTTCATCAAGAAGAAGACTTCGAAAATGAGGCTTACGATGGAAGGATGACCTACAAGTAAGGCTATAGGCGGATGGCCAATCCTAATCCTAACAGGAGAGAAGGATTTTTTTTTTCTAATCATGATAGCAGAAGAGTAGACTCAAGTTCTAATGAATACATGATGACGATTGAGATTCCCTCCTTTAGTAGGAACCTGGATGTATAATCCTTCTTGGACTGGGTTGATGAAGTAGAGAAATTCTTTGACATGGCTTATGTTTTTGAGGAGAAGCATGCGTCAAGTTCGTAGCATATAAACTCAATGGAGGAGCAGCCGCATTGTGGGATCAACTACAAGTCACAATGAGACGCCAAGGTAAGCCAACTGTGATAACTTGGAGATGCATGAAACAACTCCTACAAGGTAGATTCCTTCCACCTGATTATTAACAAATCTTTTACTATCAATTTGAGCAATGCAAACAAGGTACAAGGACTGTTGTGGTGTACACAGAGGAATTCTATCGCCTCTCATCGCAATGCGAACTATCCATGATGGATGAACAACAAACGGACAAATACATCAGCGGATGAAAGTACCCCATTCAAAAACGTGTGATTCTTCACAACATGTTCTCCTTTGATGAAGCTCACAACAAGGCCATGAAGATTGAGAGACTACACAACAGAGCTTCACCTTTCACGTGTCCGATGTTACTTGAATAGCCATTAGGTGGTAAGGAATTCAGCCGATTTTCACATTGGTTGACCAACTGCCAACACAACAGATAGTCAAAGCCCATGTGTCAGCACCAGCAACAACCACCGCAGCCGCAAAGAGCAAAGAAAGTCCCTGCAGCAAGCCCGGGATCGGCAAGTGTATCCGTGTGGAGAGCTTGGACATAGGTCCAATGAATGTCCTAAGAGGAAGCAAGTCAACATCGCGGATTATGGAGATGAAGACGAATTAGTCGTGATCGAAGACGCAAGTGATTCTGACCGAAGAACATGGAGATCATGTAACTTGTGTTCAGAAATTGCTCTACAACCAGAAGATCCCGACACCATAAAATGACAACAAATCTTTTATTCAAGGTGTTCGGTCAAGGAAAATGTATGCAACCTTATCATTGATAATGAAAGCTGCGAGAACATCGTGTTTAGAGCACTTGTAGATCATTTGAAGTTAGAGACGAAGCCACATCATCATCCCTATGCCATTGGGTGGATCAAGAAAGCCCCTTCTATCAAGGTAACAGATCTTTGTCATGTCCCTATTTTAATTGGCAAATTTTATCAAGACCCCGTTGCTTGTGATATTGTCGATATGGATGAGTGTCATATTCAGTGTTTTAAAAAACCCGTTATATAACTTGTTATAACTCGTTATATAATGTAACGACAATCAATCATTATGTAACAGGTCTAAAAAATTACAATATTTGATAACTATGATTATTTTGCCTGTAACTTACGTTACGTTATGTTATTAATACGTTATGGTGCAAGTTGACTTTTTATAAACCCTCATATTCTCCCGGTCAATGAATAAAATCCCCCAAATTCGCTCGCTCGTATCTTCTCTGCAACCTCGCAGGCGTCTACTCGTTCGGCGTTGAGAAGAAAGAAGAAGACATGCCTTTCTCCGATCGATAGCAAAAGAACTCATCTGGTGGTTCTCCGTTGTCATGCTTCTCATCGTCTCTAAACTGTGGTTCTCCATCTCCAAGCACATGTAAGCTCTCTCTCCCAATCTCTCTCTTCTCTCTCTCATTCTCCAGTCTCCCCCCGATCTTTATCTCTGCTCTCTCTCCCGATCTCTCTACTCTCTTGCGAGGAGAGAGCAGAGAGATTGGGAGAGAAAGCAGAGAGAGATCGAAGGGAGAGAGAGCAGAGAGAGATTGAAGGGAGAGAGAGTAAAGGACACATGAGAGTATAATTGAATAGCATATTATAAATTGAATTTTGAATTATAATGAATAGCATGACTAAAAAATTATGAATTATGATTGAATTATGAATTATTGTAGATTGAATTATAAATCTTTGTGTAGATTGAATAGCATGGCTAAAAATTATGAATTATAATGAAATATGCGGATCATATTGTTGGAATTATGAATTATAACTTGTGAATGTGAAAAATTATTGTGATACTTGCTAAAAATTATTGTGAGACTTGCTAAATATGTTATATATTGTTTTGATATTTTTTTAGATTTTTTAAATTTATTTTCTATTTATAAAAATTCTTAAATATAATATATATATATTTTTATTAAATAAATATTAAATCATGTAACTTACGTTATGCGTTACGTTATAACCTCTGTTAACATAACAGAAAAAAAAACATTATCATTACGTTATCGTTATTTTAAACATTGGTCATTCTTTTGGGGAGACCATGGTAACACGACGTTGATGTGACCCATAAAGGCAAGAAGAACATATGTGTTAACTTGAAAGGACAAAAGAGTTGCCATGAAATCAATTCTATCAACTCCAAAGCCTACAAAATAAGAGAAGCCAAAATTCATATCTATATGTAATCGAGGCGAGTTCTTTGTAGAATCGAATGAAACAAAGCAGAGCTTTGCTCAAATGGCCAAGAAAGAGGTTGTTTCCTCTATAGAAATTTTCGAGGAGATGAAGTTGAAACATGTGGGAGAGTACCAACCAATTGGCATTGAGTATCAACCGATCCGAGATGATTACATTGACGCAACACTACATGGAGTTTGATGAAGATCGTCGATAATCAAGATTTTGGGATCACACTTTCCTTCAAATCAAGTTTGCTAAAGATGACATCATCCATGGTTCTATTGATTGGAACTCGAGGACGAGTTATTTTGAAGAGAAAAAGATTGATGTAGGAAGCCAAGCGCTCATTGTCCAGTGGTTGATAAATATGGCAGTAGAAAAAACCAGACTAGTCGGCTGATCCTTCAGATTAGTCGACTAATAATGTGCATAAGTCGACTAATCAATTTAACAGAGAATTGGAGTTTGCAGAGTAGTCGATAACCATAAGTATAAGTCGACTGATTGACATCATTAGTCGGCTAACTCTTAAGTATAAGTCAACTAATCTGCGCAATCAGCATATTCGTTTCTGAATAGGTTTCATTTTCGGGTCTGATTTGGATACCGATTGACTTTATTTTTCTTTTATTTGATTTATAGTTTATTTAGGTTTCTTAGATATATTAAACTCTCTTTGTATGCCTATAAAAGGCCATAACTTTTATTCAACATTTTATCAATTAAAAATTGAGTTTCTCTCTCCAATTGCTCGTGGATATGAGTACGTTTTCTACCTGAAGATCCTTTCAGGGTTCATGGTGCTAGAACAAGATCTAGCCGGCGTCATTCGCTTCTCAGTCTGCGTTAGACCATGAGATAATCAAGCTATATATGCATGGTTTGCATCTCCTTTAAACAATTATAAATGTTGGTTGAACATAAAGATGAAATGAGTAGCTGCAGAATGCCATATATAGAAAGGTTCATGCTCAAAAGAATCGTCAAGGAATTACTGAAATTTTTGTTGTTTTATATAGCATTTATTGATTTCTCAATATCTATATTTCATAAAACTAATGTAGGCTACTTTCTATACAATCAACCACTGGCACCAGTAGGCATCTGTATCATGAATTTCTATTTTTGAAATTATGGAATTGGTAATTCCTTCTGGTAGGTAAACATCTGAATGTTTATCAACCCAATGGAGTCATGCTGGGGTTCCAAATAAATTAAGATAGTTAATGTTCCCGCTTCATATTTAACAATTTCATGAAGATGGCATGGTATTGCTTTGACATAAACTTTCTGTGAAACTTTTGCAACCACAGCAGCATCTGAGAAATGTTATACTGAAGGATAAAAACCATATGTGCAGCTTTTGTAGATCAAATTGCATCCACAAAATGGGACCTTATTGCATAACTATCGTGTGTGTGTACCTTGCACTTTAAGTTTTACTGGAATTACACATCCATATTTCACTTTAGCACGTGGTTTCATATATTATCTGATGCTGATACATATCAGTGATATTGTATCGGATTTTTTGAGGTACCCGATATGATATTAACCCATAATACCGGCTGATATGGCCAATTTTACTGATATTGATACTAAAAATCATTGGCTGAAACCGACACCGATACTAAGATTTTAAACCATGCTTTAGCAAGCCATTTTCCTTTCTAACAAGGCACTTTGAGATTTTGTCATGTAGCTTGTTCTGCTGATACCAGTCTGCACTGAATGGGACATAACATTCTTATACTATTAGCATACATAGCATTATTATACCTTTAGCTGACTTGCAATCTCTCATTATGCCTTCTCTTGTTTATGCCAGATGAATTTTATATTTTTCTAATTTTTTCTTAAGTTATTTCTTATTGCGTTCATACTTTTCATGGTTCCAAAATTTTCCCCTATCTTCAGGACAATTACCTTTTTCTGCAATAACTGTAATTGTTCCTTCTGGTTTGTTTATACTTTGGGCATGTTTGTTTCGTTGCAAAACGTCGCAAGTCGTAAGTCGTCGTAAAATGAAAATGGAAAAAGTGAACTGTAGCAGAGAAAATATATTGTGTTTTACGGTGTTTGGTTGATAAAGTGAAGTGTAAATGAAAAAGTATATTGTATTTTACGGTGTTTGGTTGATAAAGTGAAAGTGTAAATGGTAAAGTATATTGTGTTTTACGCTGTTTGGTTGGTAATGTAAAAGTGTAAGTGGAAAAGTTGACCACAAAATTAACTGTAGCAGTGATTTAAATATTATAAATACTATTAAATTAAATCTACTATTGCAAATTAAATTGTATTAATAAATTTGAGATAAAAAATTAATAATCATAATATTTTATTTATAATAATAATATTAATAAAATATTAGTATAAATAGTAAAATATTACTAAAATATTAACTAAATAAATAATATAAAAATTTAAGAAAATCTAAAGAACATTAATAAAATTTTAAGAATACTAATAAAATATAAATATTAAAAAATCTTACAACAATAATAAAATATAGTTATAATATTATAATATTAAAAATACTTGAAAATTATTATAATATAAATTTTATTATAATATTATTGTAATATTATAGAAATATAAAATTAACAAAGTAAAATATAATTATAATTTAATAATAAATTATTATTATAGTATTATTATACTGAATTATTATTACAATATTAACATAATAAAATATTACTATAATAATAAAATATATTATGATATTAATAAAGTAATTTTTTATATTAAAAAATAAATAATTAAATATATAGTAATTTTATATTAAAGTATACTATTGTTATATTAATAAAATATTAACTCTAAATAAAATAATAAAAAATGGAATAAGTATTAATAAAATAATAAAGTATTAAATAAAAATATTAAATTAAAATATTAAAATAATAAATATTAAAACAATATTAAAAACAATAAAAAAATTAAAGATTAAAAATATAAAATAATTAAATAATTAAATAAGAAATTGAACACTATTTAAAATATTAAATATTTAATAATATTAAATTATATATTGATTATCAAGTAACTGTTTTGAACTGTAAGTGTACTAAAAGTGAGAGTTACATGACCACAAAATTAACTGTAGCAACTGCAAGTGGGAAAATATGAGTGTAAAAGTGAGATTTACATGACCACAAATTTAACTGTAGCAACTGCAAGTGGGAAAAGAAGAGTTGCATTTTGCAACTTGTTTTTCAGCGAAACAAACAACGGAAAATGGAAAAGAAGTTTTACGACTTGCGTTTTGCGGCGAAACAAACACGCCCTTTATGTTAATAAATATTTGTTTAACTTTATTATCATAATTTTACTTAATTTGTATATAATTTAATGCTTTCTTCAGCTTCTGATTCATGGCCATAAATGTCACAGAGATCTTTCTGTATCCATTCGATTCGATGAACCTGGGTGGCAATGGTCTGGAAGTTTTCTTCCTGATTGCCTTGGAGATGTTCAAGTAAAAATGCGTAATTATGTCTCTGGGACATTACATATGATTCGGGTTGAAGTCCAAAATGCTGATTTGGCCCTAAGTAACGAAAAGATGATCCAGAATGCTAATGCAAATTCTTCGACCCAATTGATTCTTCTATCTGATGACAAGAGTGGGTTTATGCCATACCGGATAGACAATTTCTCAATGGAGGTAACTAGTGCTTCGAGAGCATTTCCTGATGAAGTTTATTCTTTTTCTTATTTTATTCGTTTCTGCTGAAGTTTATTCTTGTTCTTTTCATTGATTAGTAAAACAGAAGTTACTGTGGCTCTGTATTATGCTTATATTGCTCCACAATGTCTTGAATTCAACTATTGTCATGCTAAAAATAATCATATTTCTCTATAAGGTTTAAGATAGTTGAAATGGTCAAGATGAATGGATAATAGCATGGAAAATAATCATATCAGAATACTAGTTTAATATATGAGCTAGGAAACTATGGTTTTGTCTTATTTAGAAGTCATGTAATATGTGACCGAGCATTCTTTTATTTGGAACTCTAATATTTGAAACCAAAACATGCAAAGCTCATATCTGCATTTTAGTTTAATAAGGTAATAGAATTATTTTGATCTGTTCTTTGTTAGATAATAAAATGCATTATTACTTTATTAATATATCTAAAAATCAATCAGCTTGCTTGTGCAATCTTTTCTGCTTGTTATTGAGCTTAATTTCTTGAAATACTAAAAAGTCTGTCTTGTATTTTCATTCTCCTATAAATAGTATCATAAGGCAATTAGGTGAACCACAAAAAAGCTGTTCATATTGCAATTGTAATTTCATTGGAGTTTCTAATCATATATCCTACTTGTGTTCTAATTAAGATGTCCCTTAATTGTGTCACTGCTGTTCTCTTTTAATGGCTTTGACCATGTCTCTATTGTAAATATATGCTGTATTGGTTTTTCTCTATAGTATCTCACCTAATGTTATTGGCATAGAAGTAATAAACTTTCATATGTTTTCTTCAGAATGTCAAGCTATGTGCTGGGGGTGTTTGTTTTGCTGTAATTACCTTCTCTATGAAAAGTGTCATTAGGGTGCTAAGACATAGTTATGGTGGAAGTTACAAGCATACATGCAAATAGGTGTGATATGTTATGTGTGATCCATTAATCATGAAATACTAGGATATGGCTAAAGATACAGAGACGAAAATAATTTTTAATTGTACAGAAGTTATTTTGTGCTCATTTTCATCTAAGATATGAAAAAATAAACAACAATTTAACTATAATGCACATAAGGGTCAATTAGTGTGAGCAAGAGGAATGCATTTGACCATTAAGTATTCCTATTGCATCAAGAATGCAAATTAAGATACTAAGCCAACAATTCATTGTTCGTAAAAATTTAAGTCTGAAAACTCTCACATAATTATGCATAAATACAATAACAAAACAATATGACCTAATGCAGATTAATGATGAGGCAATTATTGAAAAGGGAATATAGTATGGTGGGATGTGTCAGTGCAGACAAATACTCGATAATAATTCAGTGGGAATATGTTTGGAGACACAATGCATCCTCTGCAACCCCGTCATTTAGGTAATAGTTTGATTTTCTTAGTCTCGGGTGCATCTCGGATATGTCGGCATCTGGTGCAAGTAGGTACATACTGAGTTTAGGATATGTCTGAAGTTGTATCGAACTCGTCTCTCACTATCTGTGTATCTAATGTGTCACACAGGTGCTATTGCGAAAACAGCTATTCTTTATATGGTAAACAAAGAGGAGAATCGGGGAAGTAGAGAGGATTTTTCAACTCACTTAGAGGTGTCAAGCTAAATATGAACATATGTATCACCTTGCATTATGGAAATTCCAGCAAAAGGAAAAAGATTGTATGATTAAATTGACATTACCACATGTGCACTCATACTCTCTGCCATATATGTCAGACCCTAGAAAAAGGAAGTAGGTTGTGCTTAATGCTGACCAGTCCAATTCATCTATATTGTCCTATCGCGTCTTATTTGAACCTATGGATTCCCGTCTAATCAAATCCAAACCTAAACCTATTTCTTGACGGAGATCAGATATAAACTTTCCCAAAATATCATAAAGTAGCAAGTTATCAAACTAATAAAAGTTTATACTAATAAAACAATAATCAGGGTTTAATTCTCAATTTCGGTATCGGTGTTTTGTTGCCACATGAAGTCTTGAATTCGACTGACTTGGCAACAGTGTTTTAAATGTCGGATATCGGGGAAATGTCGGATGTCGTAATCGGATATCAGATTTCGGATTTCGAAGATATTTCGGGGATATCTACTAAATTTCGGACGTCATGGCGGATAACAAATATATTTCCAATACATACACAACTTATGCAAAACTACATAAATATATTCAGGATAGCTATACTTACCTTAACATTTTGCATACACTTACTAACCCATTGTAAAAATTTCTCAATTGCTCTAACTTGCAAGACCAACTAACATATTAAGTTTTTTCTTAAATGTCGGCCGGCATTTTCCCGAAATGTCGGCTGATATATCAGATTTTTCCCGAAATGTCGGCCGACATTTTCTAAAACGCCATGTCAAATGAGAGTAGGGATGTCGTAGCGGTGAGGGCTTGAAAACAAAATGTCAGCCGACATTTGGAAATATCAGTCGACATTTAAAACACTGCTTGGCAATTTATTTGCAATTTAGGTTTCATTTTTGTTTTGTTTTAGAATTAATAATTTATTTAGAATGAAGAATATAACATTCCTAACAAGACCAATACTGAGCTTTTCCGTTCTTCCTTTGCTTCTTTTCTCATTTAGTATTTGGTGAGTAATTCCAATGAAACGAGCGGGGTTTGATTCCTGGTTTCAGTTTTTGAACATTATATACAATCATGAAATTTATAAATTGTAGCTGGAAGATCATCATATTCTTCTGACCCTATTCTCGTCAAAATGTAGCAAGCACAAGTTTCTAACTTCCATGGGGAGATTTACAGAATTTTACCTGATTGTCAATGTGATATGAACTCTCTGAGATAGAGCTTAAACCTAGCCAAGAAAAGATGGAAATAAGGGTCAGGCCAATTGTTATAAATTCTAGAGATCTAGTTTTCTGGTTAGAAAAATATGATTGGTTGTTCACTTTAAGGTCATGCGTCCAAAGAGAAAACTTCAAATATTCTCATGGACTATAAAATAGTCCATATGAAGGGAAAATACAATAGAATTGTAACTAAAAGATACTACATAAAGTGAAGTATACGAGGGTATGTGCCTAAAGGGTCACATTTGTGACGAGCTAGATAAATTATGAAGTTTTATCATTACAGAAACATGACAAAATTATATTTGGATTGTTTTATATTTATCGGGATACCAGGACCATTCTATTTGCTTTTAACTTTGTTGTGTTGGATTTGGATTAGATCTTTTTTGCACAACGGACCTAACTCAGCCATATACTCGTAAAATCCTTTCTTTTTGTGTGTGTGTGTGTGCGCGCGCACGCGCTTTTTTTTTGGGGGTGGGGGGGGGGGGGGGCGCTCAGTCAAATTAATCAAACCCAACCATGAAAGTAAGCTGAGTCATGTGAAGCCTAAGGGGCGTTATTGGATTGGGATTTTGAGGGGGGTCTGGGACATTATTTGGGATTTTACTAAATAATGGACATTTTTTTAGAAAAACCAAAGAAGATACAACCACCAAATATGTCCGTTAGATTTGTCATATGGCTCAAGAGGAGAGTGGTTGTCTTCTTCCTATGGTTATATTTTGGTCATAACTGAATAGCATTGGTTTTGGTATCGCAATTGAAGATGCAAGAAACCACAAAAGAAGTTTGGCAATAAATTAGCAGAGCAATGGTCGATGAGTCAAAAAGACTCAAGCCAACGAACAATTCTCTTTGAAAGAAATTATAATATATATATATATATATATATATATATATATATATATATATATATATATATATATATATAGAGAGAGAGAGAGAGAGAGAGAGAGAGAGAAAAGCTTGCTTCCTCATGTCATAAGTGAATCAAGAAAGGAGAGGGTGTCACTTGGGTACGGAAAATGTTAAAGTGACAAGTCAGCCGTCTCTCTTAACAAACCTTTGTTGTAAATGTTCACAAGAAAAAATGGACAGAGATGTGTGGAAGAGTCAAAAAAGAATGGTGAATGGTGTGCTCACATGGGAGAAAAGACGACTTGCAAGTACTTGCCCATATGCACTTGTACTTTTGTAGAGAGAGCGAGCCATAAACAAATATAAAAGAAGATAATATTGCTTTTTTGATGGGGAACGTGGAACACAGGCGGAAGCACGAAAATAAAGAGAAGGAAAATAGGATAAAGGTTGTGGCATCACACCATGATTACTAAATAGCATAACACCATGAACTCTCCATCACTAAGAAAAGAAAATTCTCAATTTTTTTATTCATCAAATCATAATGAACTGATTACATGTCAAAAAATCATCTCTATTTATAATAAAACTCAAACTTAACGCCTAAGAAAAGATAACTTAAACCACAAGAAAAGCTAAGTTAAGGCCTAAGAGAGAAAATAGATTCCTAAATAATTTATCGTAAATAAATCTAAAAGATTTGAAAAAAAAATTCTTACCTTGAAAACTAATCCTAATAAAGAAGAAATCTAATGAAATCTTTTAAAAGATTTGATTTAACTTAAATCTTAAGAAATATCTAAACAGAAAATTGCCTTTATGGATAGGCATACACAAATAAAATAAAAATCTTAAAAAAAATTCCAAAATAAGTATTTTCGTAGTTATTGTAGCGTGCTACAATTACTTGAGTCTTTTCTCTTTTTTTCTTGCTTTTTTGATATATATCCAAATATATATACTTTTTAAAGTCGTTCTGCATCACATCTCCCCTGGTTGAAATGAAATCGTCCTCAAGTTTTAAAACGAGAAAGAACAAAAAACTTCAACTACATAAATTGGACTTGATATTACATGAGTGGCAAAAGAACCTTTAGGAGAAAGTGCATAACTTGATGAGAGGTAGGTGGTGGAGCACCTAGTATGACGAAGTCAATCATCTCTGGCATTGAAAAATTGACTCGAAGAGAATAACCATCAAAGCCTTCCTCAATGATCACGCTGCATCAGTTGAATCCTCTTGAATCCTCCGTCTCCAATGCAGACTAAGACTTTAGCTCTGGATCAGGCTCAGACTCAGGATCTGATTTTGGCTCATGCTTGAAATTTGATTTTGGATTAAGCTCGTCAATCGTAGATTCCAACGACGAGCCTTTTCGTCGGTCATCTATCACTTCAAGTAGAGCATTTAACGCTTCTAGCTCATCATTTTCATGTTTCATTTGAAGGCGAATGGCTTTTGCTTCTTGAAGAATCATCTTCACAATCTCAATATTCATTAGATCTAGAGATGATTGATTCTAAAACTAATGGATATCTTTGAATCTATTTGTTGCTAGATCTGAGAACTTGATCTGATACCAAGTGAGAGATAACGGGAAATACAAGCGAAAGGAAGGAAATAAAGAGAGAAGAAAAAGAAAAAAGATAAAGGTTATGGCTTCACACCATGATTACTAAATGACATCAGACCATGAGCTCTTCATCACAAAGAAAAGAAATATTTTTTATTCATCAAATCATCATCAATTGATTACATGGCAAGAAGATATCTCTATTTATAATAAAACTCTAATCTTAACACCCAAGAAAAGTTATCTTAAACCCGAAGAAAAACTAACTTAAGGCCTAACAAACAAAAAGAAATTTGTTTCATGCTAAAAAAATCTAAGAGATTTGAAGAAAAAAAAGTTCTTCCTAAAAATCTAATTCTAATAATAAAATCTTTTAAAAGATTTGATTTAATTTAAATCCCAAGGAATATCTAAAAAGAAAGTTGCCTTTCCAAATAGGCATACAAAAAGAAAATAGAATTCCGACAAAAATTGTAAAATAGTTTTTCTTGCGGTGTTGTAGCGTGCTACAAAAGTGGAGACTTTTTTTCTCTTTTTTCTTGCTTCATTGATATATCTCTCGAAATATATAATACTTTTCGAAGTCTTCCGGCTTCATTTTCTCTCTAGACAACACAAGACAACCA
Organism: Agave tequilana; assembly: GCA_038442645.1. Classification (NCBI taxonomy): domain Eukaryota; kingdom Viridiplantae; phylum Streptophyta; class Magnoliopsida; order Asparagales; family Asparagaceae; genus Agave; species Agave tequilana. The sequence goes on along the minus strand of JAVJIF010009108.1, from coordinate 30,176 downwards.
TTCAACATAAAAGAGACTCGGTTGAGTGTATGGAGTATAAAGATTATTAAAGTAACTCAGTTTGGTAGAATCTCTAAGACTACAGCAGAATCACGTAGAAAGCTTTAGTAGAATCAATTCCAGTAGAACGAAATCCGGGAAAATTTTCTAAGTAAGGATTAGTTAGTAGGACTCCTATAGGATGTAGGGGAGTATGAGAGTAGGAGAATCTAGAGAATACCTAAAGTGGCAACAGATAATTCTTTTCATCAATTACCTTACATAACATCCTAGAATTTATGAAATTGATGATCTCCCTAAGTTGGCTCCAATAGCTCGAAGTAGTTTGCAATTTTAGCTCAGTTCCGTCCAACCTTCGTCAATGTTCCATGTGTTGCTTAATATGACAGATTTATTAGAGCAACTCTATAAAATATTAGTATCTTAGATAGTCATCATAATTTATGGTATGCGTTAGAATATAAATATAATACCCTCAATCCTAGTTACAACTTCGGAGTTTTGGTGTAGTAGAGTGAGTTTAATATGGCAGGAGAGCAACCCAGGTTCAATTCCCACTTGACGCGCTTTAAAAGTGGATTAAAAAATACTGTTGCGCACAAGCCTAGGTTTCAGCCCATAGAAAGGATGCTCGACCTGGAGGGGCATGTTAGAATATAAATATAATATGCTCAACCCTCACCACAACTTCATAATGTTGGTGCTGTGGCGGAGACTTTAGCAGTATGATTTGCTTGAGTAGCCTCTCGAGTCTAAGAATAGGCATTTTAAATGATATAGATTAATTTTAAGTGAGATTATCTTCCTCTTGCATGGTTGAATTTATATGGGAAGGAGTCAACTCTAAAAAAAAATTCAGAAGTAGCCAAGTGTCTCTCTATGTGTTTACACGCGCGCGCACACACACAGACACACACACACACACATATTTGTGTGTATGGATGGGAGTATATTTCTATTACCAATATCATGCATTATTGCAAACTTAACACTTAAAAATCCCATTTATTCTATGCTTCCAAGCAAGTCATGTTAATTTTAGAGGCCTTTCCTCGTGGCTGATAGGTCCACATGACATAGCAAGATTTGAAATCTTGTTATAGGTATTGGTATTGGTTGATGGTTTATGGTATCAAAATTGGTCATATTGGCATTCTCAGCCATTTTGTCTCGGTCGTAGGAGCATTTCTTTATTAAAAATTATTAAAACTAGTAAAAGATACTCGTTCAAATTAACAACATTTCAACGTGCTTTATTTGTATAGAGGTGTAGATTTAGAAATGTGATGTAACTTTTAAATCAAACACTATTTTTTAGGTGTGTTCTCACGAAAAAGTCAGTTAGTTAGGTTGTGGTTTCCTATGTTATTTATTTTCTTTCTAAAGGTTTGGTCATTATGGAAACTATTCCAGGTTTGTTTTGATGTTTGAAGTTCTTTGTTTCATAAATTATGCTTTCGGACTTGCTAGTGAGATCATAAAGCTATTGTTTGTGGTAACCAGCTGGACACCTATTTTTCTTTCAGGTTTCAATTAGTTATGGGTTCCTTTTATTTCTTTATAGCATCCTTTTTTTCTTTGCATTTTCTTTCTTCTCTTCATGATCTGCTCTACTTGTCACTCTAAAATTAATGATTTCTTTTTATATTTTTTCTTTTCTTTTTATTTATTGCTTCTTTCTATGATCCATTGAACTTCTCATCCTAAATGTAAGGGTTTTCTTTTATTTCTTTATTGATTCCTTTCTCTGTTAGCATTTTTCTGCCTTCTCTTCTGATTTGTGGTACCTTAACATCCTCAAATTATGGATTTCCTACTTGTTTCCCTTTTTTCTTTGCATTTTTTTTTCTCGTTCTCTCTGCTTTGGACTTGTCATCCTGAAACTAAATAGTTCTTATTATTTCTTTATTGTTTCCTTTCTTGTTCCCTTTGCATTTCTTCTTCCAAAAATTAAGGATTTCCTTTTACTTATTTATTTATGTTGTCTTACTTTTTCTTTCTTTTTTCCTCTTGCTTCAAATTGTACATGCGATCTTTATTTTTTAAACATCATATTGTCCAGTTTTGGGCCATATCGGTATGTATCAGGAGGTCTCGGCCGAAACTGTTTGATATTAAAAATATTTCGCAAATATGAGGTATGAATCGGCTGAATCCAATAACATTGGGGCTATATCATATCTGATACCTCGAAACCAATGCAATATGGCTGATAGGTATCAGTATCAGCCAATTATTTCATCCATTGTTAAACGTTCTGCCGAATACACATTGGTAGCAGCACAATCTATAAGCTTAAGATTTGAGTCAAGTGGTTAGCTGACAGTACATATCCTTTCTTCTTTATGATGTGCTTTGACATTTTATTTAAAATTTGGTCAAAATTTTGTTTCTTGAATTTGCTTGTCATTTATCTTTTTCTTGATAACTTTCTTGGAGATAAAGCCTGTAGGCCCTCAACCAACTTCTTCAAGTATAATCTCTACTCCTGTCCCAATTCAAGAATTTTCATGTTTGCATGTGCTTTTTAAATTTATGTAGATGGGCTATCGGTTGTCAACAGTACTTATATCCTTTCATCTTTTTTATTTTCCCTACTTGCAGAGGTTGCGGGTTTACCAGCAGAGGTGTGAATTCTTTGAAACTGTTATACATGCGTATACATCTGCACAGTATGCTTGGGATGAACCTTGCTACCCTCATCGCCTCATTGTTGAGGTACATATTTTCCTGTAATCTGTTTCCGATCTTGCTGGTTTATCTTATTCTTATGCTCATTTTCTGATTACAAGGTCCCTGGGGAGCGGATTTTAGGAACTTACACTCTTGACAGCGTACAGGAATACCTGCCTGTACATTTACCTTCAACATCCGAGGTGGGCATTCTTTATGGACAATGTTAAGTTTTATGTTTACTCTTTCCCCACATATCTTTGTAGATATAGTATATAGTTACATATTTATGCAGGAACCGGTTCCTTTTACATGATATATAATATGGGCATCACAGCTGTCCATTGTGATTGGGTTTCTCATTTCCCTAATTTATTTAGTTTTATAGTTTTGCTTGTATTATTGGTCCTAATGCATGTTGCATATTTCAGTCTAAAAATATCCTTCAAATGTGCAAATCCACTGTGTATGCACTATGCATCTTTAAGTTTAAGTCACATGGAGAGACGATTAATTAAAAAAAACTATTTCATTGATATATCTTATTTATCTGGCTTTTCTGAAAAACAAACAAATGATTATACTGCCAATTCATCCATGCAGCATGATGTTAATTGCGAAAATAGGCAGGATGTATATTTTTGGGGCTTGACTTGTGTAGAATATAGATTACTTTTTTAACCACTGATGAATTTTTTTATTTTTTTTTTGGCAGAAAGCTGAGAGAAGACTCTATGTCTCCGTACATGCAGAAGGAGCACTCAAGGTTTAGACAGTTTTGGTTCAGTAAGCTAGATGAGAATATGTTTGTGAACTGTTCTGTTGAAAATTTTAATCATGTATTTCAGGTGCTCAGTATTATCGATTCAAGTTATCATATAATAAAAGACATGAAAGAAACTGGTTTGCTTGGCTTCAAAGAGAAAAAGAAAGCTGATCAGCAGCAGGGAGCTCATGCTGATTTCTGCGAAGTTGTTACTTTGCATTTGCCATTTATTGGGGTCTCCTTGATCAACTGGTCCCCTCAGGTGCCCAGTGAACTTTAACTAATGTTACTAGCTTTTGATTCATTAATGTCAAAGAGTACTAGTTTTGCCCTTGTGTATGGTATGGATCTTTCCACTTCTCAACTCCTGGTCTTTAATTTCAGGAATTGGTGTTTGCAAGTGCAAGGGAGACTGTAATTACTGTAATGCAGAGTTTGGATCAGCAAAAAGTTTCATTTCAGATCTTAGCATTGCAAATTGACAATCAGTTGTCTGATACTCTGTATCCAATAATTCTCTCCTTTGATAATGAACATAGAGGAAGATCTATAAACCTCTTAAAAAATAAGGAACATGCTTTAAGAATACAAAATGAGAATGCAAGCTCTTCTGCATCTGAAAGCATAAATGAATCTGTAATTTACTTCGCTGCAGCAAAATGGAGGAACGTGGATACTTCACTAGTTTCTTTCAAATATATAAATTTAAGGTATCTATTATTTTGTAATGTTGTGTCTCGTATTTGATATGTCACTTGGGCTTGTTATAATTTTTTAGTCCTTTAATGCAGGTTCGCCCCTTTGTGCATTGAGCTTGAAGAACAAGTTCTTTTAAGCTTGCTTGATTTCTTTAGAGTTGTTTCTTCAAGGTTGCAGAGCAGAAACTTGCAGAAAAACTTGGAAATGCCAACTCTAGCCTATGGTATAGGAGTTTCAAGTCAATTTCATGAAAGCGGTCAAGATCATAAGCACATACAATATAATTTATCTAGAGTTTCTCAAATTACAGAGACCAATAAAAACAGTCAACTGTTACCTTCAATAATTCCAATAGGAGCTCCGTGGCAACAAATTTATCTTTCAGCTAGAAGGCAGAAAAAGATATACATTGAAGTGTTTGAAATGGCACCTATCAAGTTATCTTTAAGGTAATAGAGTTTTGAATTTGCTGGCATTTTATTCAGAATGATATAATGTCAATTTCATCAAATGTCAATTTCATAGGAATCTTCATTTTTTCCTTTCTAACTTGGTTGTTTTGATGATAAAGCTTTACAAGCACCCCGTGGATGATTAGGAATGAAGACCGCACTGGAGTCGAAAATCTTGCTCATATCAGTAGTACTACATTTCAGGTGGCACCTCAACTGGAAGATAATTGCTTTATATCAGTATATATTGTTTTCTTCGAACCAGTTTAATTGCAATGAATATGTGCTTTTAATCTTCTTGTAACCTATGCACAGTCATTGGTGATTAATATCCTAGATAGAACTTCTTTTGGTAAACTACTTAATTGTTAGAATTTCAAAATTAAGGAACTGCACATTCTATTTTTTCTTGTGCTTCTCCATGTTGTACTATTGTATTACACCTTTGTCCAATGATGATAACTTTTGAGTTGCGCAAATCTCAGGTGTGCAAAAACTATTTGATTTCAGACTTTGAAATGCATGTCCACCTATTTATAACATCAATTGCTGTCTTTCCTTAAATTTTTTTGAGATATTCTGCTGGAGATCTTTCTATTTTGATATATCCCCTTCAAATGTTTTTTATTTGATTTACCCCCTTAAAACTTACAAGATATTAAAAATATTCCCACTGTTATTTTGTGAGATTATTCAGATGATACTTCCGATGAAGGAATTCTGAATTGATTTTTTTTCCTACTTTACCGTTTATTTTGTTAGAACACCTAATCCATGTGACTCTCAGCTGCATCCGATAGCTATCCATCAAAAGCCCTCCAAAAATATTCTCCTTATTTCATTAATTCAGTCTACTGATATCAATTTCAATTTTCCTTATCCACAGATGCAAAGGGTTTTCTCAATTGTCATTGTCGCCTTCCCTGTTCTTTGCATTCCTTCTTTCTTTACCTCTTCTTGTTCCCCTTCCCTTTATACGGGACTAGTTGAAGTAAACTATGACACCCAGTATAAAAGTTGCCATGGTTATGAAATTTGCAGTTGTTTGTATCTTTGGCTTTTCATATTTTTCTCAAATTTGATAAGAAAACCCAAGTCATATCTGCCAAGTCAAAATGTTTCATTTAGAAGTATGTTTGCAAGCTAAACTTCAGATTTGCACCATTTTTTTTCATCTTTCTAATTGGCTTTCACTAAAAGTCTTTTCCAACTGCTGTTAAGGTGAGTGTGTGCTTGTTACTGAAGAAGGTGCATAGTACGATAATGGAGCAAGAAGAGGAGAGAGAAGAGAAGATGCCCTTTTCTTTTAATGTTGAAGGGCATCTGAGTCATTTTCATTTTTGGTTATGACATTTAATAGCCAAGTAACATTGAGGGACGGATATTGGCACCCAAAGAAGTGATAAAGGCACTTATCGGATTAATGCACCCACAAAATTGATAAAGGAACCCCCTCAACTTCCAATAATACCTTATCCCCTCTAAACTTTTTTTTTTTTTTTAAAAACCTAAAATACCCTCATCTCCTTCCTTAGCACTCTCTCTCTCTCTCTCTCTCTCTCTCTCCTCCCCTCTCCCCCTCCCCCCCCCCCCCCCCCCCCCCCCCCCCCGAGCTCGTCCAGACCTCTGTATTTAACTGAGCCTTTAACCCTAGTTTTTTGCTAATTAATTAATTGTTGCATGTGGTTCTCAGAGATTCGATCAGTTTTTTACTTTGATCTCGCTAGCTTGATTGTTGGGATTGTAAATGGATGAAAGAGATGCTTCTTTGCTTCAGATCTGTAATGCTAAAATCTAATAGGGGCAACGTTTGTGAAAGTATTGACTTCATGAATTATTTAATCTTGTTTAGTTCAGTGAATGGAAAAGGAATTATTGACTTCATGAATCTTCCGCCTATCCCTCGCCGCCGGCGATCCCATCATGAAGAAGCAAAAATAATCCTCTTCGAACTAAAACTTTTCAATTCATGATTTTTGTTTAAATTGATGTATATTTTAGAGAATTGTGTGGATGAAAACAAATTAAATGATCAAAATTCATATTTTGCACTTTATTTGTTGAAATTTTGCACTTTTATTTGAAATAAGTTGATAATTGCTTATCTGGGGTCATTACAAATCAATGTGCTTTGATTTTTAGGGTTAGATTTAGTTGAAAATTTCTAGGTTTTATCAAGGTGAGGGTGGGGGGAAGAAGAAGAAGAAAGAGGGATGAATGTCAATCAATTTTGGTGGGTGTACTAATCAATAGGGAGTTGAAAATGTAATTTAAGATAACTTTCAAGGCTATTTGTGTCATTTATTAAGTGTTAGAATTGTCAATATCAATTTTCCATACTTTGATGGGTACCTTTATCACTTCTTTGGGTGCCAGTATCCGCTCCTAGTAACAATGTCAGGGATACTTTAACAACTTATAATAAAATACAAGAAATTGAGGGGGACAATATAAAATGAGGAAGATTTCAGGTGGTTATATCTGAAAGACCTTTTATTTTATGAAAAAAGTTCGACTTTCATGAGTATATGATGGCTTGATTCATGTTTATAGAACAATCAGGTCCAGAAACATTTTCTAAATGACCTTTTGCACATGGAACACACAGAAGAAAAAAAATGTACTTACTGCTGAAAATGAAGGCAGCTTCATATGTGCATTAAAACATTTGTTAGTTGTGGTACGTATAAAATGATTTCACGACTACTGTTTTTACCCCATCCTGTATGTTAAAATATTTAGGTGGTGACCAATTTATAGCTTACTTTTCTTGGATGCTTATTTCAATATTGACCTTAATATATTATGACAGAGAAGTTTAATGGCGCTTGTTGATGTTGAAGGAGTGCCAGTTCACCTTGGGGAACTGACCTTGGGACATCTTATGGCGAGCCGTGAGTCAATTGAAGAGATTGTTACTAAGCATTATACGCGTCAGTTGCTTCACGAAATGTACAAGGTGAAGTCTCCCTGTTTTATAATTCCTACAACTAGACATTTATTCTGTTATCAAAAGTTAACTAGAACCTAGATCCCCTATATTTGTGCTTTACAATTTATTGTTTGCTCTCATTTTTGAAATTACATTTAGTTCTTGCATAAATAGTTACTATTACTGCAAAATTAATTAGATACCCTACATGCATGTTAGCAATTTTATCTTTATAAATTGATGTGTGTATATCAATAAAATAAATCAGCTCAATACATTGTCCATGTTGGAAGGTTATGTGTGCTTAAAGATGAAACTGATGATTTTAGAGGGATTAGAATTGAGTTGGTATTAACATTTATTTCATGTTCATAACTGGAATGCAGTGTATCGTCTCATTACGGCTTTTGCACTGTTAGGAAATATAATAGATGTAGAGGGGTTATTTTTAAATGTACATTATCTTATTAATATATGTGAGATGAGATCTAACTCTCTTAACTTTCTCCCCAAATTCTATTATCATGGTAACAGAGATTTAGTCTCTGATCTAACCCTAACCCTAATCTCTATCCTTCCATCAACATGGAATCTGAACCCATCCCCCATCTCCACCGCTGTTGCAATCAAACCATCCGCCTCAATCAATTCATCGATCTGCATCACAGACCTCTTCTGCACCATGGTTCACATCGTCGACCCGCCATCGATCACTATTGAACTCGTCTAATCACCAACGACCCGTTTTTCTTGGTTTTGCTTCGTTGTTTCCAAAATCATTACTACAGGACTCCTCCATAGCAATTGGCCTTCTAGGTTTTGTGATGCAGACGGGGAAGCGAAAAAGACGAGTGATGCTACGCGGGCTAGATATCGTACTAACGTTGACGAACCCTGAAGAAGCCTTCATGTAGGGGATAATCACTCGAAGCAAGCGACCCGAATCCACGAGCCAAGAGAGGACAAACTCGAATCCACAAGTAATTTGAGAGTAAAAACTCAATTGTATTAATCAAAGTTGGATGATAAAAAACCTAGGATCAATGACCTTATATAAGCGAATAAAAGAAATTCTTCTCAACTAGGAAACTAAAATAAAGAAACAGAAATAAAACAAATTAGAATCCAAAATGGACCCAGAAAATAACTCTTAAACAAATTAGGAAACTCTGATATGTCTTTGGTCTGTCGACAAGTGAAGAGTGTTACCGACAGGATTGTAATTCCCTGACTTTTTGTAAAATCTGTCGACAGTTGAAGGAACTGTCGACAGAACTGTAAACTTTTGAGTTTCTGTAAAAACTGTCGACAGGTGAAGGGAGTTGTCGACTGGTAACTTAAATCAGATGTTCTCATCTTGATCTCATACATCTGTCTCTCCCTCTTCAAAAGAACTCGTTCTCGAGTTATCATCTGGATATAGTTTCTTGATTGGGTAAAATTCATAGAGATCCGCCACGTTGAACGTTTTGAATATTGTCATGTCGCTTGGAAGATCTACAACGTAAGCGTTATCATTGATCTTCTTTACAATTTTGAACGGCTCATACTTCCTTAGCTTCAACTTGTTGTAGGACCCAATAGGATTTTTTTCCTCAAGTATACCATTATCATGCCCCCTTTTTCGAAGACTTTTTCTCTCCTCTTTTTGTCAGTTGTGGCCTTATGCCTCACATTGGATTTCTCTAATTTTAATTAAACCTCCTCTTCAACATCTAGTATTTGTTCTGCTATGGCGCTAGCTGCACTGCTAAACATCTCTCCAATGGGCAACTTGGCTAAGTCTAAGAGATGATGAGGGACTTTCCTATAGACAATAGAAAAGGGTGACATACCCGTTGAGTTGTAAGCAAACTCTGCTTGTGGTAAAGTTTGACCCCACGCTCTTGATTTGTCTCCACATATGCTTCTCAATAGGTTGCCTGCGGTGCAGTTGACAGCTTTCGTCTGACCATCAGTTTGAGGATGTGTCGTGCTGCTGTATTTCAGTGATGTGTCAATCTCTGCCAAAGAGTAGTCCAGAACGTTGCTAAGAACTTGCTGTCTCGATCTAAAACAATGAACTCCGCACGTCATGTAGTCTCACAACCTCTTGGAAGAACAACTTGGCCATATGTGGTGCATCAGAAGTCTTTTTGTAAGGAATAGAGTGCGTCATTCTGGAGAATCGATCAACTACTACGAAGATGGAATTCACTCCCTTTTCTGTGTGAGGAGTCTAGCATGAAATTCATGCTTAAGTCCTCCCAACTATCTCTGTGGACGGGCAAAGGTGTATACAATCCCGTATTTTGGGCTTATCCTTTAGCAACTTGACAAGCCAGATAACTCCTCACAATTGTAGTGACATCCTTCCCTAGTTAGAGGCAACAATATCTCTCTTCAAGACTTGTCTTAGTCTTGTCTCTCCCAAAGTGTCGTGCAAGTCTGCCTCCGTGCAAGTCTCTAATAACTTTCTCCCTCAACGAAGTCTTTGGTACACATAACCGGCTTCCCTTGAGAAGAAATTCGTCTAGGATATGAAAATCTTGTGCGAGTTGTCATGACGTACACTTCTCCTAAATATCAGTAAAGTCTTCATCCTCTTTATATAGCTCATTTAAGCGTTCGAAACTAACGATTTCACTTTGTAATGAGACCAACAGTGAAACTCTTCGACTCAATGTATTAGGAACTTTGTTATCTACTCCAGATTTGTAGCGGGTTATAAAATTTAATTGCTCAAAATAGGGTGCCCACCTTGCATGCATCTTGTTTATATGCTTTTGGTTCTTTAACTGTTGGAGTGATCGATGATCTGAAAACAGCATGAAATCACTAGTTATAAGATAATTCTCTCATGACTTCAATGAGCGGTACATTGCGTATAACTCATGTTCATATATAGACTACTTTTATCGTGCCTCATTTTACTTTTCAGTGGGGAAGGCAATAAGTTTCTTTTCCTGTGAGAGTACAGCTCCAATACCCACTGCGCAAGCGTCACACTCTAGCTCAAACACCTTATCAAAATTTGAAAAGGCTAAGATAGGGGCCTTAGTAAGCTTCTCCTTGATAAGTTCAAAAGCCCTTCCGGCTTCATCATTCCAGACGAAAGGACCCTTCTTCTTCAAACAGTCTGTCATGGGTGCTACCAAGCTACTGAAGTTGCGAATGAAATGTTGGTAGAAAGTAGCTACGCCTTGAAAGCTTCTTACCTCTGTATCACTCTTGAGTGCGGGCCAACCTCGGATTGCCTTCATTTTCTCCTCGTCTACATAGATCCCTTGTGAACTAACAACAACCCAAGAATATCAAGCTTGTAGTCATGAACTGCAGTTCTTCAGCTTGATGTATAACTCATTGGCTTGCATAACTGTGAACACGTCCTATAGATGTTGGAGATACTCGGTTTTGTTTGAACCATAGATTAGGATGTCGTCAAAATAGACAACTATAAATTTTTCCAAGAAAGACTTAAGCATTTGATTCATCGATCTTATGAAAATGCTCGGTAACCATCCACTCATACAGTCCTTCTGGAGTCTTGAACATCATCTTTCACTCATCTCCCGACCTAATGCGAATTTGGTGGTAGCCACTCCTCAGATCAGTTTTTGAAAACATGCACAATCCTCCTAATTGATCCAACATATCATCAATGTGAGGTATCAGAAATCGATATCGGATAGTGATCTTGTTGATGGCTCGGCTGTCCTCGCACATGCGCCAACTTCCATCCTTCTTTGGTGTCAAAAGAACCGGCACCGCACATAAATTCATGCTCTCTCAAGGCCCTTCTGAATTAGTTCTTCGCTCTTCTCTCTTAGAACTTACTCTCCTTTGGATTCATCCTGTAGTGTGAGAGGTTGGGTAGACTCGCTCTGGGGATCAGATCAATGTGGTACCGGATATCCCTTATAGTCGGCAGTTCATCCGGGAGCTCATCATGAACTATTTTTTCGAATTCTTCTAGCATCGACTTCATCTTCTCAGGAACTTCAATTGTTTGGCCAATTTCTTCTTTGACTACCAAAGCAAATCATTGCTTTGTCTCCTTAGACTCCACCAAGCATTCACATCAGTTGCATATCGATATGAACTTTGGCTTTTCTTCTCTAGTCTGCTTTTGTGGTAGTGGAATATGTTTCATGGCATTTCTCTTGCGTCCCAAGTGGACATGTAGATGTTCCTTTTGCCTCGATGGGTAGCATCGACGTCATGTTGCCATGGTCATCCCAATAGTATATGACATGCATCCATATCAACAACATAGCAGGTAACTAAATCTTGATAAAATTTGTCAATTGAATTGGGGACTTGACAAAGATCCGTTACCTTTATGTAGGGGCCCTTCTTTATTCACCCAATGGTGTGTGGATGGGGGTGTGGTTCTGTCTCTAATTTTAAATAATCCACCAATGCAGTAGAGATGATGTTTTCGCAACTGCCATTGTCGATGATGAGATTGCACATCTTATTCTTTAATGAACCCTTGAGTAAAAATATGATGCTTTTGTGTAGTGTTGTGGTTCTTTTGGTTGCATGGTAACTGCTGGACCACGCAGGTGGCTAACTCTCCATCTTCTTCGAAAAGTCAGAATCTTCCGGTGCAGTCTCGATCAGTACTTTGTCTTCGTTCTCATAGTCTGCCATGTTAACGGGCCTCCTCGTCGGGCACTCATTGGACCTGTGTTCAAGTTTGCCACACTTGTAAACCTTGCCAATCCCTGGCTTGGCATATGGATTCTTCTTGTCTTTTGTAGTGGAGGCGGCTGTCGTCGCCAGGTTTACTGGAGGGGTGTCAATAGCTTTACAGGCTAGAGGTCGTTTGCTTGATGTGAAACCTTACTGAGCTCTTGTGTTGTCAGATGTTCTCTCTGCTGCTCCTTCGAAAGGCAAAACTCTGCTCTGCAACCTCTCAATCTTCATGACTTTATTCTGGGCCTTGTCGACAGAGAACACACCTTGGAGGGCCACACGTTCCTGCCCGTTGATGAACTTTGAAGTATGTTGCTCCTCCTTCAGGGATAAGTCGCATCGCGACGAGAGGCGGTAGAACTTTCCTGTGTATGCTGCCACAGTCCCTGTATGTTGTCTGCATTGCTCAAATTGATTGTAGAGGATATGGGAATTAATTGTAGAGGATATGTTGATAGTCAGGTGGAAGAAATCTACCGTGTAAGAGTTGCTTCATGCGTCTCTGTGTCATCACTGGTGGCTTGCCTTGGCGCCTCCTTATGATTTGCAACTGGTCCCATCATGCGGCCGCTCCTCTTTTGAGCTTGTACGCCATGAACTTGATATGTTTTTTCTCGGGAATGTAAGCCATGTCAAAGAACTTCTCTACTTCATAGACCCAGTCCAAGGACTCGATGTCAAGGTTCACAATGAAAGAAGAAATCTCATCTTCATCATGTACTCATTAGGGCTTGGGAAAAGGAAATCTTTCTCCCCTGTTGGGATTAGAATTCGCCATCCGCCTAGGGTCTTGCCCATTAGACGTCCTTCCATCATAACCTTCGTCTTCGAAATCATCTTCGGGATAGAAGGTGTTGATGAGTTTTTCCTCGCCGGTAAGATCTTCGTAAGGAAGTCGTAGACGTCTTCGTGGTGGTGATGGTTGACGTGGTTGTTGATGCGTGGATGGTCTTTGGAAAGGAAATTGCTATGGTGGAGATTGTGGAGGAGGATTACCTGATGGTGGTGGAGGTGATGGAGGAAAATTGTTCGATGAACGTTCAGCCCGCTTTAGTACGCACCATCAACTAGGATTCGATCATCGAATTTGAGAGATAGCCTTTTGATTTCTTGGATCATACTGTCGATGGTGGATTCAAGAACGCCAAGTCTCCCTTCAACAATGCTTACTCTCGCGGAGAGGCTGGACTGCTCGTCGTCGTCTCCGGCCATCGTCGGAAAGTTTGCTGAAGCTCTGATACCATTTGATGCAAACGGGGAAGCGAAGAGGACGAGCGACGCTTCTGGATATCGTACTAGTGCTGACGAACCCTGAAGAAGCCTTCAGGTAGGGGATAATCACGCGAAGCAAGCGACCCGAATCGACGAGCCAAGAGAGAAAAACTCGAATTCATGAGTATTTTGAGAGTAAAAACTCAATTATATTAATTAAAGTTGGATGATAAAAAAACAGGATTCAATGGCCTTATACATGCAAATAAAAGAAGGATACTTCTCTAATTAGGAAACTAAAATAAAGAAACAGAAATAAAACAAATTGGAATCCAAAACGGACCCAGAAAATAACTCTTAAACAAATTAAGAAATTCTGATACGCAGTTGGCCTGTCGACAGGTGAAGAGTGTTGTCGACAGGACTGTAATTCTTTGACTTTCTGTAAAAGCATGTCAACAATTGAATGATATTGTAAACATGACTGTAAACTTCTGAGTTTCTGTAAAAACCTGTCGACAGATGAAGCGAGTTGTTGACGGGTAACTTAAATCAGCGTTCTCATCTTGATATGCTACATCATTTTGTGCTAACTTGACATCTTCTTTTAGTTGCCTTGATCATTTGCCCTAACCATATCATATACATCGGTGTCTGCTGGAATATTGAAACCCTCAAATATGCGATTCATTTGTTTTCAGACTTTCTGACGACTTACAAGCCTTGGAGTTTAGCCAGCACTGAAAAAAAATTTGCCTGTCAGAAACATCATATACCTATGAATTTCTACTTCTAAACAAAAGAAAGGAAACACATGGATCAATTTACTGCAAACTGCAATTCTAGATATCCTTTGGCATTTGCAGAAGATTTTTTTTTTTCCCTAGTGTTAAAACATTTATACATGAATTCTATTTTTTCCCCTCTCCAGTGCTAAACTAAAATAATGCACTTATTGGGGTTTCAGTTGCTAAACAATTTATACATAATTTCTTTTTTGAAGTATTGATTAATTACGTATGTTTTACTTTAACTTTCCATTAAGTTTTCTAGTCTTACTCCCCACCCCTCACCCCCCAGTTGTTGCCCAAGAATTTAAATAATGCTTTTCCATATGTTCTCTTTAGGTTTCATACACTGTTCCCTTTAAGAATCAATATGTTTTCTCATAGGACTCCTGATTGGAGAATCTGTATTGTTCTTTCTTTGGGTGCAAAGTTGGGGTTCCGTGTGAATCTGCGCTGTGTCTTTCATGTTACTTCCTTTTGTGTACCTAGTATCAGTATGTTACCTGTTTGATTTTGTTTGGTTTCCCACTCTAATCTATGTTATATTCATAGTTCTTGATTCCACAATTTTATTGTAAAAGACCAGATGGGCCTGTTCTGCCATGAGTACCTCCATATTCTGCTGAGTAGGATTTGACAATGGGCCTAAGTCAGTGATTCAAAAATCCTCAATGTCAATGTTGATTCACATAGAAATTCAGAAATTATGATAATACTAGTGAAATTGGATAGACCCGACTTCTCACGGGCACAAGTATCGTCTATTCAAATTTCTTAGTTTAGATAGCGTATTAGTAGGCCCGACAAAACCCCAGCACGGCTTCTTCTATTTCGCGATGAGAAGAAACATGACCAATAGTAGTTCGAATGTATATACAATGGATTTCTTTTTTCACACTTTTGCTTCCCCTTTCGCTTAGTTGTTTTCACAATGATTACTACAGGACTCAATCCATACCAACTGGCCTTCTCGGTTTTGTGCTAACCTTGCATCTTGTTTTAGTTGCCTTAACCATTTGGCATCAATTCGTGGAGGGTTCATATCAAGGTGGAATTCTATCTTGTTGACATGATTGATCCTTTGGGTCAAGTTGTGCTCCACGTTTAATCCTAATTTGATGGCTGGGTCATGGGGATGGTGATGGTAGAGCACGAGGATAGTAAAGGACTGAGGGGTGATGGTAGAGTCTGAGGATAGTAAAGGACTGAGGACCTTTACACCGAGTATACTTATAGAGCTAACATCTAGATTTAGCATGTGTCACCTCTTTCCATTTCAAATTTATTATTGCGCTCTATGCTGTTTGTTTGTCAACGCACGTTAGGAGAAGTTAAAGTAGAGGGTCATCAGCTCTGCATGCACACACAGAGAGTATGTGCGAGGGATACTGTCTATCAGAGGGGGAGTTGACAACCCGATAGGAAATAGTCAAGAATTTTGAACCTGATTCTAGATGCTTCTCAGGAAAAGACCGTCTCAAGAATCTTCAAATGCTTCTTATTACAGAGAGACCTTGGATATGGAATTGATTGCAAGTAGTATTCAGAAAACTAGCAGTTGCTGGTATATTTACTGGTTGTTAGTTGCCATAGATACATTTATAAGTTGTGTATGCTTGATTTTCCCTTTCCTTAATTGATATATTGAAAATATGTGTAAAACTTTAAATAATACTTGTTATGGTCGTGTCTGTTTTCCTAATTGGATATCCTTTATTTGGTCTTGTGAGTAGAAGAAATATTTATGTTCTTTCTACTAATGTATTCTTCACTGCAATTTCTTTTCAGGTATTTGGTTCTGCTGGTGTTATAGGTAATCCTATCGGCTTTGCAAGGAATGTTGGGCTTGGTGTCAGGGATTTTCTTTCGGTTTCTAGCAGAGAGATTGTGCAGGTTTGCAATATTCTGATTACCATTTCGGGATAAGAGCTTAATTCTTTTGCCTTTTGTATTCAGAATTTGAATATTCAGCTTGAAATTCTGCAGAGCCCTATTGGACTGTTGAATGGTATAGCACGACGTTCCAAAAGCCTTCTTAGTAATACAGTTTATGCCATAAGCAGTGCTACTACTCAGTTCACTAAAACTGCTCACAAGGTGACCTATAGTTTCTTTATTGGTTCATTCCATGAGCGCATTGTCATTCCTTAGGATTATTGAGTCTTGTGCTTTTGCAGGGTATAGTTGCTTTTACATTTGATGAACAGGCTGTTGCTGAAATGGATGTACAGCTTACGGGTCTAGAATCACATGGAAAAGGAATACTCAGTGAATTCTTGGAGGTATTATTCCATGAGTCTAGTTTTCTTATTGTATTACTTCTAATTTACAAGAAGATGCTCAACAAATTTGCCCTTGCGTGAGAGGGAATGTTTGGAAAGTGGAAAAAAGAAAAGTAGTAATATACTAATATATACAAGGTTAGTAGAGGAAAATGGAGAAGATAATCATGTGACCCCTTGTTCTGTTTAGATCTGTTCATCTATGGTCGTCGAAGTACTTAAAACTTCTCTTATATACTGCTCTATTTTATCATAGGGGGCAATCTATTGCATCCATACTCATGAACATTTAAAAAGAAAGGGCAGCTATTACTCATGGTTATCCACCTTGGTCAGGAATCCAACATCCAATCTTCAGAATGCCATGTTGATATTCAGTCGTGAAAATTTGGTTACTTATTCTTTAAAGCTTTCCCATCTTTGACTCTTGCCCCATAGCTGATTGTATTTTGATGTGAAAGGCCTGAAACGGTAATGTTTGAATGTGCAATAGTGCATCCTAGCCATAGTAGAGCATTAGCCTTGACTAATGTATCATCTCACTTTATTTCTGCACATATATAGAATCACATATATAAGAATACTTGTTTAACAGAATCTTCATTTCAATACGTGATTTTAAACTTTACACACATGCATTTATAACGTTGCAACCCACTTTTTCCACATCTGAAGTTGATTACCTGAAGTGGCACCAAAACTGTTGGATGTCTTACAGCCAATGCTTTTGGGGGGGGGGGGGGGTGGCACTTAGCTTCGTAGCTGAAAAAATTAGCTCTGTAGCAAAAGCCTCCTTACATTTTGTGTAGCACTCTAAAATAGCTACAAAACCATGTTGCTATTCGTTAGTTTAGAATAGTTGTACATTTTAGATTAGTTGTATGCTATGTACGCGTTTAGCTAAGCTACACTGATATTTCAATGTTTTTCTTATTATTGTTCTATGTGGTTGGATGGAGGACTTTTTTAACAAACCTAAATCAACGAGTTGGGCTCTTTAAAAATATATGTCGTGGTGTTTTTTTTAATTTTTTAAAATATTTTTTCTATTTTTTTATTTTTCTCAGTACTGTTTTACATTTTTTAAATAAAAAACAAAAAATCATGTAGCTTACGCTTCACGCTACACTTTTTACGTTTTTAGCTATTAGAAGGCGAAGCACTACACCTTACGTTTACGTTATTTTCAACGTTGCTCACAGAACATGATACACAATGGGTCCCACAACTTCTCGGCTGGGAACACATAATTGGAGGCAGACAGTAATTTAGCCACAAGTGATTCCAAACCCATTGAAAATTATTGAGAATGCATTCAAATTCCCAGATGGCTTTCTATTCTGTCATCTAACTTAAATGGCTTAATGAATTCCATCTTTTGAAAAAAGTAACCTTGTCATAATAATATCAAGAAGACTACTCTAAATTGAATTTTTATGTAGTTGTTTGATGGACATCAACCTTTTAAGAAATTAAAGGAACATAAAAAAAATGAAAATGAAAATGCGTGAAACTTAATGACCACTTGAGGAAAAAGAAAAGAATATATCCATGTGAAGCAAACATGTGAGGTCCACTTCTCCTATGTACTACTTGTTTACTCTAGTTGATTGTAGAGAAATATTTTGCATCACAAAAATACATGATGCTATAAAATTTATAATCTTTGCGCCTCTTTGTATCCCGCCTTCTATTTTGCATGCATGCTAGTTATAAAACTAGAAGATTCGTATAGTGTTAGAAAAATATGTTTTTCTTTTAATCTTTTACATCTGCACTTTACTGAAATTTATATATTTCCATTTTAATTGCACGTGCCAAAAATTGTTGTCCTGAAGGGAGAAGGTGACAATTTTCCTGAAAGGAATAGCATTCACATGTCTTTAAGGAAAAATATAAGCAAATTTCCGCCATATATTATACTTGACAATAATTTGTCTCACAATAACTATACTGGATCATATAATTGACATGGGTCAATTGCAACATCCAGGGCCTTACAGGACTACTCCAATCCCCAATAAGAGGTGCAGAAAAGCATGGTCTGCCTGGAATTCTCTCAGGTAGCTTTTTAAAGCATCCTTCAGATGTTTCACAAGCAGGCTTCTTCCTTATAATTCATCATTTCATATGTTGCACTGCCTCCAGGATTTGCAATGGGAACTGCTGGACTGGTTGCAAGACCGATGGCTAGCATTCTTGAAGCCACTGGAAAGACTGCACAGAGCATCAGAAAAAGAAGCAGCCCTCACCAATCCAACCGCCTTCGATTCCGGTTCCCGAGGCCTTTAGCAAGGGAACTCCCTCTGATGCCATACTCATGGGAGGAAGCTATTGGAGTATCAATGCTCTTGCAGGCAGATGGGTCCAGGCTCAGGGATGAGACCTTTGTAATGTGCAAAGCACTAAAGCAATCAGGGAAGTTTGTCATCATCAGTGAGATGTCGGTGTTTTCTGTTTGGTGTTCTTGTTTGGTGGATCTGGGATCGCCAGCTTTTCTTGGTGTCGCCGCTGTTCCAGAATGGATCATTGAAAGGGAGATGAGCCTTGAAAGCATTGTCCATATAGATAGAACAGATGATGCTGTAAATATAGTTGGAAGTAATGCAGAAATGGCATCAAAGCTGAAGAAAGCTGGCACAAGGGATAGTGCCTCACGTGAGAATCCTCCTAGTGCCGCGCCTGTTTTCTACATGAGGGTAGAATTTCGAAACCGGGAAGAAGCTGAGGATGTCTTGCAGGTTTTGTTGTCAACAATTGGTCAAGGTAAAGAGAGAAGGTGGGGAGCGCATGTGTTGCACCGGATTAATCTCAGGTGAAACCTGTATAAAATTCTTGTCCGTCTGCCATTTTACAAATGAGAGTAAGGTGCACATCAGCCGTACTTTATGAAGGATGAACATTGGTTCACTTCTCGCTTATTTGAGCCGGTGGTAGATCTGTTTGTATTTCTGATAGTTTCAGATCATGTATGTAATGGGCGTGTACATATGGTAAAGGGCAAAAAACATGAAAGGACATACCTGTAGATCTTAGGAAACAAAATATAGGTGTTCTTGTTTTTGGTTTTTACCATACAAAAGCACATCTCAGTGTAAGTTCTGAGGTAAACTTTTCAATATGTGTACAGACCCAATGAGTGAAATGAAAATTTTGTCTTCAGCATCACCAAGTGTTCCTGCCATCTGTGAAGGGGGGAGAAGGATTTGGGTTTATATATGCATGTTTGTTTTGTTTGGGTTTATGCGTATATATATTTTATGCACATTCATATGCATATGTTTATGGTTTGGATATCCAAAACTCTTATTGCATATCCATTCCATTGGTATCTTAATGTACATGTTTTGTTTTATTTGGTATCTAAGATTCTTTGAATACTCATATGCATGTGTTTTATGAGTCTTATTACATATTTTTATTTTTGTTTATTGATATATAAGCTTACATTGAATATCTATTTGTTTATTATTATACATGAGTAAAGGGGGAGCTTCTATGAAGTTTATTTTTAATTCATGCATATATAACCTCATAAGTTTTGTCATCATCAAAAATGGGGAGATTGTTAGCCCAAAGGCCCTTCGCCTTAGTTTTGATGATGACTAACTTATGAAGTTAAGTTACTAATGATCTTGTGTTTATATAGTTTCAGTTATTGATCAAGATTTTAGGTGTTTAACTTCAACAAAATATTCAAAGTCAAGTTTTGAATACACGTGTTAATTCAAGAGCTCGCGCGTCAAGATCGCATTTAGTACTCGAGAGGAGTCAAGCTCTATGGATCGTGTTTGGATTAAGTCGACTTAGAGAAGAAGACTTGTATCTAGGTTTGTTTAGTGTTTAGTACTTGTGTAAGCATAGTTTAGTTTTGGTATGCTCAAGTATACACACACAAGTTCAAAAGTTTTTGTTTCAGTTTAACCGTTTCGGATTTTCAAAAATATATCTTTCGATTTCATGGATAGATAGATAATTTATGTGTATATTGGATTTCATTCATATACATTGATGATTCATATTATTTAGAAAAACTTATTTTGATGTATATCTAGTCATATGTTTAAGTTTTGTTTTTATCATAACTTAGTTTTAGATTTAATGTCAAAACATAGATATATTATTTATATGTGTATTGGATTCTATCCATACACACTATGCTTCTTAAAGTGTTTCAATATCTTGTTTTTGTATTTATACAAATTTTGGAGAAAACGATTTTCTATTTCAAAATTCTAAGTTTTGGAAAATACGGTTTTAGTATAAAGCCTAATTTTCTATACCTCAAAAAATAGTTCAAATTGTTTGCAATATGTGTTGAATTTTGATCACACATATTTGTACTTCAAATATATATATGAACTTATTTTTGTGGATTTTATGGAGTTTTATGGGATTTTATAGGTATTTAATAAACAACATTTTCTATCCTAAAATCCTTGTTCTGAGCCTTTTGGCGATCGACTCACCGTCGACCCGAACAGAGTTCGGTCGACTGGTCGGTCGACCGGTCGGTCGACCGATGTGCACAAGACATGCACATTGACCTTGCCAATATGGCCGGTTGACCGAACGGTCGACCGACTGAAAGAGACTCAGTCTCTGTTTGGCTTAGTTGACCGGGCGGTCAACCGAATAGGCATTTTGCCTTGGGGCGGTCGACCGACAGGCTCAAACTGTCATATTTTGACCGTTGGCCGGTCGACTTGGCGGTTGACCAACAGCCTATTCTGGGCAGTTTTTGACCCCAACGGCTATATTTTTCTAGCCCTATAAATATGGGTTTTGGGGGTTGTTTCTCATAAAATTTTTAAGAGCAAAAATCTCTACTTCTCTAGTGTTTTCAGCAAGTTTTAAAAAGAAGTTTTTGTGCCAAAATTCTCTATCTTTATTTGTTTTCAAAGTTTTGAAAAAATCAAAGAAATACAAGTTTTGAGAATTCTATTTTATTCTTAATTTTTCATATCTATCAAGAAGTTTTTCTCAAGTATTATCTTTGTTGTTTGTTTTTCAAACACTTTGATTTCTCACATACTTGAGCTATCCAATTTTAAATCTAGCTTTAGAATCTTTGTTTTTGTGAGAAATTTTTTTTGTAATCTCTTTAGATCACCCCAAGAGTTGTCTGTGATCATTTGGATCACTAAGTTGTATTTCTTTCTTTTCTTTGTGCTCCCTCTTGTGTAGAGGTGTGAGAGTTAGAGTTGTGTACTTTAAATTTGTATTGTTGTAATTCCTTAGTAGAGGTTCCTGTGTGAAAGATCCTATAGTAGATAGTTGAAATCCTTCTGTGTAAAGGCGGGGACATAGAGCAGTGGCTCGAACTAGGTCTCGTATGATAATAGATCCAATTATTCTCTTGAATGAAAAGGTACGGTAGGATCTCCCGAGAACAAAAGCTTCAGGTATGATTTCAAAATTTGAATGTGCTTGATGATTGGTCAGTCTGGGGTAACTTTGGTTGTATATCAATTGCTTCACGAGACATAAGGTATATCTTTGAGGGTTTCCTTATTTGGATTATTCTCTCGACATATTTGTTTCATGAATCCATTAGCTAAGCTCATACAATCAGAGTTGCTAACATTTGCGTCTAATATTTTATTTAATGTCTCATTGTTTGCTTGTATTGCATCCTAATTACTTCTAATACTGTTTGATTGCACTTGGAGACAACAACACTCCTCTACGTCTCTCTAAGATACTCTGTTGTGGAATTTTTCCCACTCGGAGACCTGACTTTGCTGCAGGGGATTTCTCCTTTCCAGAGGTCCGACTTCGCTGCTCAGTTGATGAAATTTCCCCCACTCGAAAGCGTATGCGAACCTAACTCCGTTGTAGGGATTTCTCCCTCTCGGAAGATCAACTCCACAGTTGGGATTTCCCCCACTCGGGGCAAAAAATCACCCTATTTATAGATGAGAAAATCATATCTGTCTCCTATTAAAATTCTCAACCACCCCCAAAGAGTCAATTCGTATATCAGATTTTACAGCATGTCAAATCAGCCAGATATGTTCTGCCTCTGCCACACGATCTTATTCATCATGACACCCTCGATCATTAATTTATCAATTGTCCCACCCATTTCAACTTTCAAAAAAGTTCAAGGTACGAAAAGGCTTCTCAATTGCTCTCCTTCAAAGTACAAAGGATGCCATGACTTCTCAAGCCAGATAAGAGATCAGTCTGCTCCTTTCCTTCTCTCTGTGGAGCTCGGAGAAGGAGGCAGAGGGAGGGGCATCTGTAATGATCAGATTTTGATCTACACTAGGATCACGACATGTGTTCCACCTCATCAAGACCACTTGAAACAAACGACAAGACATGTCAGCAAATCACTTTCCCGAGCACCACCAGCCGTTTTCGAGATCACTTCTCCATCCGAGGATACCATCGCCTCGAGAACTCCCATGCTCTGAGCACTTTCTCGAGCATTACACAGCCGCTCCCGAGGTCAGCTCCTGTTCTGATCAAGACAGCTACAGCAATTGACCTCATTGATTTTCACCTTCAATTCAGCAAGCAGGACTTCTTTAATTCATGGAGTCAGTTATGCTGCCAGATCATCCCATATTTTGAACGTTGCAATAGCCCATGCTCTAGTGTGAATGATTACAGATGGCAGCAGAAATCACTCCCAATAATTATGGGCATAATCCGAGCAGTTATGATGAAAAAATCCCAACGTGCAAATCTGACTGCTATGGAGATTCAAAATATCTGCACCTTTAGTAACGACATGCAGGGTATTTATACGCTTGGACATCCATCAAATGGGCATAGAACCTTAAAGAATTGAATCTGTAATAGAGTGCTGAGAACTCTTTATAATCTCTTTAATTTAGTGGAATCTCTATTGGCACCATAGTATTTTTCCTCTGTAGATTTTTCACGTAAATTCTCTGGGTTTGCATTGCTTTGCTTTTTCTCTTACAAATTGATTGTAGATAAATTCCCCGAGGAATTTACCTCTACAGTGCTATTCATGCTCCTTCATCCACTCCCTCTAGTTCTTCTGGCTCTTCTACTATGGTGCTATCACAGGACGAGTATGTCAGACTGCACCAGCTCTAGTTTTCTCAGATTAGTCATTCAGCAACTCATGCATCCTCTTCAGGTATGAATATCTATATTATATCTCCTCAAAAGCCTTAAATATTAGACTCAGAAGCCTCATCCCACATGACAGGTATTAAGTAAAAATTTTTCTCATTAAATCTTTCAAATAAATTCTCTTCTAAAAATTATTGATGGTATCCAGTCTTTTGTACTAGGTAATGAGGTAGCTCAGACTACTCTATCATTAATTCTTACTGATGTCTTATATATTTCAAAAAAAATTATTATCTTATTATCCATCAATCAGTTTACCAAGAAAAATAATTGCAAAATAACATTTTTTCCTTCCTTTTGTGTTTTTAGGACCTATCAACTGGGAAGAGGATTGGTTTGAGGCATGAGAGAGGAGGTATGTACTATTTTGATGACAGAGTATCCCCTACTAGTTTTGTTGCAGGTCAGCCTGATCCTGTTCTACTCTGGCACTGGCGTCTAGGTCATCCTTCCGTGCAAAAGTTTCAGTTTGTAGTTTCTGTTGAGTCTTCCATTTATTAGTTTAGGTTGTGAATTTTTGAGTTGCGCAAACACCATTGTGCCACTTATCAAATTCGAGTCAATAACCATAGTAGTTCTGTATTTGAGTTAGTGTATTCAGATGTTTAGCGTCTTAGTCGTGTGCCTTCAGTAAAGACTTTAGATATTTTCTCATTTTTATTGATTTCTCTCACGTGACTTAGTTTTATTTGCTTCAAGAGAGGTCCTAAAGTTTCTAATGTTATTAAAATTTTCTTTAATGAAATAAAAAATCAGTTTTCTTCTTCCATTTGTGTGCTTCTGATAATGCTTTGGAATATGTAAAAAATGATGTGTAAGTCTTTTGTTCTGAGAATGAGATTATTCATCAAACTTCTTACTCTTACACATCCCAACAGAATGGTGTAGTTGAACGCAAACATAAACACATTCTAGATGTTGCTAGAATCATGATGATTCATATGCATGTTTAAAAATTCTTGTGGTCCGATGTTGTGTTAACTGCTTGTAATCTGATTAATAGTATACCTTCATCTGTTCTTAATGACACTATTCCATTTTTCTATCTTTATCCTAAAAAAATGTCTTTTACATGGCTCTTGTGTTTTTTGGCTGTACATATTTTCTTCAGGACTTGTCTCCTGATTTAGATAAACTGTCTCATCGGTCTATCAAGTGTGTTTTCGTTGGAATTCGAGAACTCAATAAGGAAATTGATGCTACAGTCCTACTAACAAGAAGTACTGTGTCTGCAGATGTCAAATTTTTTGAATCCATTCCATACTTCTCTCCACAAGAAAAATTATTGCATCGAAGTTATACCTCTTTCATCATCTGTTCTGTTGTCTACACCTGTACCTACTCGTGATGTCTCTTTGTCAATTCATCGACAGATACTATAGAGCTATCATACGAAAGCCTCTTCGAGATTTCAGATACATTTACTCTCATCGGCTAAAAGTTCTTGCAGTTTCGGCTGACTCCTCTCTAGTGAAAAATCTTCCTCCTCAGACATCAGCGCCTCCCTCTGATTTTGATGTTCCTATTGCCTTCCACAAAGGTAAACGGGCTTGTATTGATCATCTTATTTCTCATTTCATTTCCTATGATCATCTTAGTCACTCTTTTTTTTCAGTTTTCCTGTCTTTATCTTCTGTCTCTATTCTTAGGTCTTATGAGGAGGCAATATTAGTACCAGCCTGGAAGCATGCTATAGATGAGAAAATAAATGTATTGGTTTCTCGAAGAACTTGGGATTTGGTCTCTCCTCCCAAAGGGGCAGTGGTTGTTAGTTGTCACTGAGTCTATACATTGAAGTGTCACCCGGGTGGCTCTATGGATCAATATAAGGCCAGATTTGTTTGTAAGGATTACACGCAGACATTCTCCAGTTGAGACATTCTCCAGTTGCATTGGCTGAACTCCATTCGGGTTATGTTCTCTGTGGATATTAATATGGAGTGACCCATATTCCAACTGGATGTCAAGAATTCTTTTCTATGTGGGACTTTAAAGGAGGAAGTTTATATGGCGTAACCTCTGGGTATGTTACTCAAGGGGAGAATATTGTCTGCAGACTTAAGAAGGCAATCTATAAACTCAAAAAAAGTTCAAGGGCATGGTTTGAGAAGTTCAGTTTAATTATCTTTGGTATTGACTTTGCTCGATGTCATTCAGATCACCCAGTCTTTGTTCATCATACTAAGTCTGGCTCAGTGATTCTGACAGTGTATGTTGATATTTTGCTGACTAGGAGTGACTCTGTTGTCTTAGCAAAAACAAAAGAATATCTCAAACGTTATTTTGTGACGAAAGATATGGGAAAGCCAAATATTTTTTTGAGATTGAAGTTGCCTATCAAAAATATGGGTTACTTCTATCTTAGAGGAAATATGCACTTGATCTCCTTGAGGAAACTGGCCTTTTGGGGTGCAAACCTTCTAGCACGTGAATTTATGGTGTTATGGTGGTCATCCTCTTGACGATCCTAAACAGTATAGGAGGTTGATTGAAAAGTTGATTTACCTAACAATCACTAGGCCGGATATAACCTTTTCAGTCGGAGTACTGAGCAAATTTATGCATCAGCCTAGAGAAATTTATTGGATTGCTACTTTAAGGATTCTTGCCTATGTTAAAAGCTCTCCTGGAAAAGGTTTCATGTACAAGAAGCATGAATATGTTCGCATTTTTGGCTATTTGACTCAGGCTATGTTAGTGACAAAGGAGATAGGAAATCCACTGCTGGTTATTACACAATTATTGGAGAAAAAAATCTTATGATGTGGAGGAGCAAGAAATAAGATGTTTCTATATCCAGTGCAGACGCTGGGTATGGAGTCATGGCTTATACTATTTGTGAGATGATGTGGTTAAAGAACTTCTTGTTAGAGTTTGGATTTAGACAACCTGGACATATGCCTATGTTTTGCGATAACCAGTCTGCTATCTATATCGCATAAAATCTGTGTTTCATGAAAAGACTAAGCATATAAAGGTTGATTGTCAAAGGTGTTTTCTATCTTAAGTAGCAAGCTGAGCATGATTAATATTTATGCTCCAGCTTGAGGAGAAACATTAGATAAGTTATTGGGTTATTGGACTATTGGAATTCTACCCAATAACTCGTACCTATCACTTGCATTATATATGTATCCTATTTGCTGCTCTAATCAATAATGAATCTAGGGTTTTTGTTTCCTAACAATAACCAATAATACTATTTATTTAGATGTGTCCTCAAATAATATTAAATCACTATTCCTATTATTATTAGAAAATGTGTGTATACTCTAATCATATATTAAACTTTCTAATATTGAGAAATCTAATTAAATATGTTTTTATCTAATAATGAGCTGAGTTGTATATTTGATTGGTTTTCTGTCTAATCTCTCTGTCTCATTAACCCGGAAAGGGAATTAGTTGATTTTTGGCGTGTGCGTGTGTATTTTTTTTTCTCAAAGTTTGTGGGGTAAATAGTAAATTATTATTAAACAATGATCTTATAGATCCAAGAATCCATTGGGAATTCAAAGACTCCAGTCCCCGCTGTCAGTTTTTCAGCCCTTTTCTATCGATTTTACGGGGAAAGAGAAAAAGGGAAAACGCTGACGTTTCACTGACGTCAGCACATTTTTCTTGGTTTATAATTTTGGCAAACAAACAGGTTTTGCTGATGAGCTGAAAAACTGACACTGAAGCTCATTTTATCCAACTTTTTCACCCAACTTTCTACAATCCAAGCAGGTCTTACCAGTTTTCCTCCATTTCCTACAATACTGACTTTTTCTTTTTTTCTTTGTGGATGATTGCCAAGACAAATCGGTGCATGAATTTACAAAATTATGTTGCCTTGATTTAATTTGTACTTCGAAACATTTACCCCCACTTTGCTGTTGGTTGACGCATAAGCCAGCATTTCTTATCAGTTCAGGTAATATCTGTTTGCTGCATATCATGTCCTTCAAGAACTAACCTGAAATATAGCTGAAATTTCACCCCTGAAAGTGAGAGTTCGAAGGAGATCAATAACCTTGGAAGCCAAAAGATTAACTTCTTTTCATAAAAAACTGAAAAGGAAAATCATCAAGTTTATACAGCTAGCGAAAAGTACATAAAATCCATGTAAATATAACTTCATTTCTGCATCACAAGCAAAATCGACATGGCAGCTGTTCATGGAAGAGATCTCTGGGGGATGTCTGCTCCAGGAACTTACAGCGATTCTGCGAATGAAAAAGAACCCATCAGTCAAGATTTTTAGATGCTCACAAGATAGGTATCCACTAATTTATAATGATGATCAGTTGCCCCACAAACAAGGGGAAAAAGGAAAAAATTAAAAGAAAATAGACATGTCTGTGCTCCTTGTGCATGTACATACAAACAAATACACTTGAGCAGAATAAATTCAAGTTACAGTTTAGGAAAGAACCAAACCACAATCTTTTACAAAGCTTACATTTTACCTGGAGAACAATGGAATGATATCGAGAATGAGGAAATCCATGGTTCAATTATAGGAGGTGCCACTCTAAGGCATATCTGTTTCTTAAGAGAGGAAAAAAAAGATGTTTGAAATTACCCCAAACCCCCCACCCCCAACCGACCCAACAACACACACCACACACACACACACACACACACACACACACACACACACAACCTTAAAAAAAAAAACTGAAATCCCTTAAAAAACCTGACAACATTCGTTTATATACTAACGTCAGAATACAAGTGAGCTGCCATGGTGACAATGTGAGACGGAGATAGCTGGATTCATTAACAATGAGGAAGAGAACAAAAAAGATATGACACTGGATTTCCGGGGGCTTTAAGGGTCAATTTCGTAGTTTGCCATATCGAAGCCACAGCAGGCATTGTCCATGTGACTTGGATATCAGTAGTACTTACCTACTTCTGCTTGCTTGTTTTCATATTACATGCAAATTCCAGTACAGGTTTGTTTGCGAAAAGAGAGAAAATTAAAAGAAATTGCAAGCTTAACTTTGATTACTAAGTAACATGTGTTAGTAATAACTTGGCCAAGTTCTTTCTGCAAATGAATTGAATCACTAATCCTGGCACCAGCGGGGAACACATACATGGGCATTGCCACCAGCTAACTCAATTAAGCCTGAAACTAAATCAACTTATTTGAACCTAAGAGGCCTATGTAGGTGTTCCACTTTTCCAGGAAGATTCAAAATCGCATTGAAGTAGTAACAACGAAGGCTTAGGTCAGAGACATGCAAAATTGTCGACAAAACTTGGATTCAGCAACATTGTTCCACATAATGCTAAAACAGCAATTTTTTTATTTTTTTTTTTTTTTTTTTTTTTTTTTTTTTTTTTTGGGGGGGGGGGGGGGGGGGGGGGGGGGGGGGGGGGGGGGGGGGTGGGGGGGTTTGCGGATTTTGGAAGTTTTAAATGCTTGTTCTAGTTATCGAGAACCTTTTTCCACTTGACATGGGATTCTGATTATATTCATCTTGGTATTGTTAACATTAGCAATGATTCTGAACCTAATGCCTGCCAAGTTCCAGCAGTCTAAGGCTAAGCCTTTGTTGCGTCAAACGTATCATGTTTGACACGTATTCGACATGTATCTGACACACTTCCCGATTACTTCTTGAATACTGGCTGGACAATTTCTCTTACATATCCTCAAGTTTCTAATATATTTTTATTTTGTCAAATTTTTTGACACTTTATGGATGCACTTGTAGTGCTTCCGTGATATATGCATAACACATTACTGAAATATTTCTCTTTCAATTTTCAAGCCGAACTATAATACTGAAGAAAATATAAACAATAACAGTTTGGACATGTTTCATATAAGACACAAGTTATATATTAAGCTCCTCCATTAACGTTCATAACAAGAAGCTTAAAGCAAATATCTTATTCTATATATTTATACAATTACAAATGTATTAAGGGTTATCATATATGAAGATTATTATTCTGTCATTATTATCAAAAATCAATATGCACTAATTGTGATATGCGCAAAGACCTATATTGTCCGCAAATCCTCCAATTTTGTCTACTCCATGATATTATCTCAAACTTTCTACTTTCATGGCAATATCAACCCAGCAAGAGTTTTAGGCTACTTCAGCCTTGTATGAAGCCTCTTTTAGAAACTATATGAAAGGCTTATATGATTGTTGTAGAAAATAACTATGATTGACAGCCCGCTAATGCATTAGCCTTTGAACCGTGTGGACTGGATAATTCCTTTCCCATTAAATAGGTTGTTAAGAGTTTAGTCCAAGAACCAGATGACCCCATTCAATAAAAGTCGTTCCGACCTTTCTTCATTCAATTTTCACATGACTATAAAGAAAAATAAAACTAAGAGATGGACTCTCTAATTCATGATATTGTTAGATACAGGAACTGGCCTGAATATATATACAATATGTATCTCATTCAAAACATCAGGAGTATGAACTAGACAAAGTTCCATCATTCCATGCAGATTAAAAAATAAATCTTTCAACATATTCATTCATTCTCCCAGCTATGATACTACATCAGAATCCTACCCTTTTGTCTCAACCTTCCCTTGGGTTGTTTGTCAAA